>JAGSHU010000082.1:0-23131 GCA_021533255.1 Ceriops tagal | reverse complement strand
AGAAAGAGGAGTATCCTCCCATTTAAGATAACTGTTACAGGAAAGAGGTTTTCCCATTAAAATAACTGTTACAGAAATGGAAGGTCTTCTTATTTAAGATAATGGTTAAAGGAAAGGAATAATGTGTATATATAAATATATGCTATTATAGACCTTTCCTGGATTCTTAATCATCAAAGAGAAAACGTAAAGAAAAGAAAGGGAAGAGTAAGAGAAAAGAGAAAAGCGTTCAGGAACGAAACGGAAAGAAGATTTTCATCTCCGCTACGGGACATCAGCATAATGGACAACGGTATGTTGATTTCATTACAGTTTTATTGCTAGTGTTCGCATAAAGAAAGATCCTGCATTATAGAAATAGGAATTTCATAAAGAGAAATTCTAGAAAAGTCTAACAATTGGTATCAGAGCGGGTCAGCGAATACTGCAATTTGTTTTACTTTTGTTGGTTTGTGCCGGAACTGTTTTCTTTTTAATTTTGCGCCGTAGAGCGGGGCGCATAATTTCTGTTCATTGCGTTTTTTTTCTTTTCTTCTTACTGCTTAACGAACGACGGCCGGCGTTGAAAGGGGAAACGTCGGCCATGGAGGGTCTACACCAGCGAAACAGCCGGCTTCGAAAGGAAAAAGGAAAGCCGGCACGAGGACTGTACGCCACCGGACCCGAACGGATCTGGGTATGGTAGATCGGCCTCGTGCTTCCGGGTACAGCCGCCGACCCGAACGGATATAGGTACGGCAGAACGGGGAAGAGCGTTCTTCCGGGTGACGCCGGGATCCAAGTCGGTCGGGTAGGTGCGGTGGAACGGTCTCCCAGGGAATCGTGATTTCGGGTGTCGCTGCGGACCCAGATCGCTTCAAAGATCCGACCCGAATAGGTTGGTTCGTCCGTCAGAGGCAACGTCGGGGAGAACCAACGCACGGGGGTTAGTTGCCGACGGAGACCCCTTCAAACGACCGGATCGGGCGTGGGTCTAGACTGCAATGCCGGGCTTGTCGGTGAGGGATGTGTGCCGGTCACTAGACACTACGCCAGCAGGTCGAGCGTGGGTTTGGCTCAGTGGAACGGGGCTTCGTCGACCCGTTAGAGATAACCCGGGGCAGCATGCGGGCGACGCCCGTAGTACGGTGGTGATGCCACCGTGGGTTGCTCGGCCGAAGGCAACAGTACGGTGGTGCTGCCTATGTTGCTCGGCCGGAGGCAGCAGTACAGTGGTGCTGCCACCGTGTGTCCCTTGGCCAGAGGTAGCCGTGCTGGTGGTGCTGCCCAACGAGGGTGCTCGATCGGTGGCAGAAAAGGGTGTTCCGAATGGATGCCACGTAAAGGGACCGATTACTGGAACAGTACGCCAACGCGGACGGTGTTAACTCCCACATAAAGGATAATTTAAATCTCATAATTAGAGATTTTTAAAAGTTTATTGAGATCATATCAACGTGAATCAAATATTGAAAGCTTGTTAGTCACCAAAGTGGCCTGGCTTTGAAAGGATTTGAACAATTGATTGTGAATTTTAATTGTTCATTTTTTTGGATGCTAATAAAATGTTTAAAATGAACAATTGTGGTTATTAATTATAAAGCTAGGAGATCATCCAAAGATGGATCATTGCTTGTAATTAATGACATTAAAGGGGATTGATTGATATACTGGGTAAACGTGATTGTATATCCAAAGATAACATTCATGTTAACTCTAGTATAATTAATTGATCTATTAAAGTATATTTAAATTAGCATCATTATTGATTAAAGTTATGTATTTGAGGATCACCCAAAGGTGAACTTAAATACATGATTAAAGTTTGTAGTGTATCTGAATCCATTTAGGTTTTCTCAAAGCATTAAGGTATAAATTTGGATTATGTTTGCAACTTCCAGTAATGTATTCGCCTTAGGCAATTCGATGATCAAATTCAATGGGCTGAACTATGCAGAATGGTCTGAGCATATTCAATTTCATTTAGGTGTTTTGGGCTTGGACTTAGCAGTCATTTCGGATGAAAAGCCTGCAACCATTACCGGGACCAGTACAGAATCTGATAAGTCTCTTCACGAGGCTTGGGTACAATCCAATAGGCTGAGTTTGAATTTGATGCGGATGACGATAGCTGAAAATGTAAAGCCATCGATGCCTAAGACGGAAAATGCAAGGGAATTTCTGATGAGAATTAAGGAATACTCTCAATCAGATATAACTGATAAATCCATCGTAGGAACCCTAATGAGTGAGCTGACGACCAAGAAATTTGATTGGTCACAGCCCATTCATGATCATGTGACTACTAGTATGGCTAATCTAGCAGCAAGGTTGAAAACAATGGGCATGGATGTGAGTGAATCCTTTTTGGTTCAATTCATCATAAACTCACTACCTCCTGAATTTGGCCAGTTCCAAGTGAATTATAACACTATTAAAGAAAAATGGAACTTTTAGGAAATTAAGGCCATGTTAGTTCAGGAGGAAGGTAGATTAAAGAAGATGAAGGATCACTCCATTCACCTTATCGTTCGTAATGATGCTAGTGGTAGTTAAGTCTAAACCATATAAAAGGATAAGAAGAAGGACAAAGCCTCTATAAAAGTCACTGGAGGTCAAATCCAAAAGGATCAGAAATGCTTCTTCTACGAAAAGATGGGTCACTTCAAGAAAGTGCCCAATAATACTTGGTGGTTAGACTCTGGAACTACTATTTGTGTGTCATATATTATGCAGGGATTCCTTTCAATCCAGCCCATAACAGGAACTGAGAAGTTCCTCTATATGGGAAACAGAATGAAGGCACGAATAGAAGGAATTGGGACGTACAAATTGATCTTGGACACTAAGTGTCATCTGGATCTAGAAAAGTGTCTCTATGTTCCTGAATGTGCTAGAAATTTAGTTTCTGTTGCAAAGTTGGATGAAGAAGGATTTAACCTTAAGATTGGAAACGGTGCATTTTCATTGTATAGACATTCGTACTATTATGGATCTGGTACTTTGATTGATGATTTGTATCGTTTTAATCTTGATGCTATGTATGTTGATTCCATATTTCTTGTTGAGCATAGTATAGGTAACAAACGCAATGTGCATGATGATAGTTCTGCTTTCTTATGGCATCAAAGATTGGGTCATATATCCAAAGAAAGGATATTAAGGTTGGTGAAAGGTGATGTCCTGCCTCAATTGGATTTTACTGATTGAGGTGTATGTGTTGATTGTATAAAAGGGAAACAAACAAGACATACATCAAAGAACCAAGCCATGAGAAGCAGTGAGCCTTTAGAATTGATACACACTGATATTTGTGGCCCATTTGATGTCCCAACATGTGGTGGTGAGAAATATTTCATCACAATTATAGATGACTACTCATGGTATTGTTACTTATATCTACTGCATGAAAGGTCCCAGTCAGTAAACACCCTAGAGGTGTTTATTGATGAAGTGGAAAGGTAGTTAGATAGAAAAGTAAAAGTGATTAAGTCAGACAAAGGTGGTGAATATTATGGAAAATTCAATGAAAGTGGACAATGTCCTGGTCCATTTGCGAAACTTCTTGAAAGTTAAGGCATATGTGCACAGTATACAATGCCTGGTACACCACAACAGAATGGTGTAGCGGAAAGGCGGAATCACAAACTTATGGATATGGTTAGGAGCATGTTAAATTATAGTACTGTACCTTTATCCTTGTCGATGCATGCATTAAGGACTGCTGCATATCTGCTGAACAGGGTTCCTAGTAAGGCTATCCCCAAAACTCCTTACGAGTTATGGACAGGAAGGAAACCCAGTTTGAGACACCTCCATGTTTGGGGTTGTTCAGCAGAAGTAAGGATATATAATCCACATGAAGGGAAGCTTGATGCAAGAACCATAAGTGGTTATTTCATTGGCTATCCTGAAAAGTCGAAAGGGTACAGGTTCTATTGTCTTAACCATAGTACTAGAATAGTTGAGTCTGGTAATGCTCGGTTCATTGAAAGTGGCCAGTTCAGTGGAAGTAGGGAATCACGAAAGGTGGATATTAAAGAATTACAAAATGAAAGATCCACAATGAGTACTCCTACTCAGGTTGGTATCCCCACACCCAGTGTTTCTACTCAAATTGTTGTTCCTTATGTTGCATCACAGTCACGTGACATGCAAGGACAACAAATTGATACTTGAAACACGCAAAGTGAACACATAAGAGATGAACCAAGTGACAATGTTCAATTTACAAATAAACGAGTGATACCACAAGAAATGGCATTACGGAGGTCTATAAGACAGAAAAGGCCAGCTATTTCGAATGATTATGTGGTTTACTCACTTGAGCATGAATCGGAATTGAGCATTGATAAAGATCCAGTTTCATTTAAACAAGCCATGGAATGTAATGATTCTGAAAGGTGGTTCAATGCCACGAAGGAAGAGATGAAATCGATGGATGTGAACCAAGTCTGGGAACTAGTAGAGTTACCTGAAGGATCAAAACGAGTTGGCTGTAAGTGGGTCTTCAAGACCAAGTGAAACTCGAAAGGTAACATCGAAAGGTATAAGGCCAAACTTGTTGCCAAAGGTTTCACTCAAAGGGATAGTATTGACTATAAGGAGACTTTCTCTCTAGTTTCTAAGAAAGACTCCTTAAGAATTATTATGGCTTTGGTGGCTCATAATGATCTAGAGCTTCACCAAATGGATGTAAAGACCGCCTTTCTTAACGGTGACTTGGAAGAGGAAGTGTATATGGACCAACCTGAAGGTTTCATCACCACCGAGCAAGAAAATTTGGTGTGTAAATTAAAAAAATTGATATATGGACTGAAACAAGCCTCCCGACAATGGTATATTAAGTTCAACAATACCATTACGTCATACGGTTTTGTAGAGAACACCATTGATCGGTGTATCTATATGAAGGTCAGTGGGAGCAAGTTCATTATATTAGTCCCATATGTCGATGACATTCTTTTGGCTGATAATGACATAGGTTTGTTACATGATGTAAAGAAATTTCTCTCTGAAACTTTTGAAATGAAAGATATGAATGAGGCATCCTATGTGATAGGAATAGAGATATTCCGTGATAGATCACAAGGATTGTTAGGGTTGTCTCAGAAAGGCTATATCGATAAAGTATTAAAGAGATTTAGAATGGAAAATTGCTTAACAGGAATAGTTCCAATTCATAAAGGGGACAAGTTCAGTTAATTGCAATGTCCAAAGAATGATTTGAAACGGAAAGCGATGGAATCAATTCCCTATGCATCACTGGTTGGAAGCCTGATGTATGCACAAACATGTACTCGGCCAAACATCAGTTTCGTAGTTGGAATGTTAGGCCGATATCAAAGTAATCTTGGAATAGATCATTGGAAAGTCGGAAAGGAAGTACTTAGGTATTTACAAGGCACCAAAGATTATATGCTTACTTATAAAAGATCAAGTCATCTTGAAGTAGTAGGCTACTTGGATTCAGATTATGATGGATTTGTAGATTTGAGGAAATCTTCATTTGGTTACATGATTCTGCTGGATGGAAGAGCAGTTTCATGGAAAAGTGGGAAGCAGTCTGTCATTGCTACTTCCACTATGGAGGCTGAATTTGTAACATGCTTTGAGGTTACTATTCATGCATTATGGTTGCATAATTTTATCTTAAGGCTTGGTTTGGTCGACAGTATAGAAAAGCCGTTATGAATTTACTGTGATAATTCTGCAGCAGTTTTCTTCTCTAAGAATGATAAGTATTCTAAAGGTGCGAAACATATGGATTTGAAATACCTATCTGTTAAAGAAGAAGTGCAAAACCAAAGAGTGTCTATTGAGCATATTGGCACTGAATTGATGATAGCGGACCCGTTAACTAAAGGTTTGCCACTGAAAACATTTACTGGACACGTTGATCAGATGGGCATTATTGACAGGTCCTCAATCTCTTGAAAGCCAATATTTTAGGATGCTCATATCATTGTGACACTTATGAATTCAATTAAGGTTATAGTTTTGCTTGTGCTTTGTTATCTCTGTTCAGTTGTATACAATTATAGTTTGTGAGATAACTAATAGCATATATAGGAATGACAGTTTAAAGTTTCAATTCTCCTCAGTAAGGTTCTTATGAATTATGATGATTATGTGATACATGGAAAGAATCATGTCGCTAAAAGATGTGTGACCGCCATGATCCAATCATTTTAATTCAATTAAGTATTGTGATTTAATGATCTTTAGGGATTGTGCGCACTTATTTGTTATTGATTCATCAAGTCATAACATGGGCCAAGTGGGAGATTGTTAAATTAATTAACATGAGTGGCCCATGTTATTTAAAGTATGACCCAAAATAAAAGGCCTAATATGATGGTCAGTTAGGCATAACGGTAATTTGGGTCATCGGGTTTAAAATCCCTCCACTCTCCCTATTAAGGATAAACGTTACAAGAAGAGAAATATCTTCCTATTTAAGATAGCCGTTACAGAAGAGGAGGATTTTCCTGAAAGGGTAACGGTTACAGGAAAGGAATAAGGTGTATATATATATATATGCTACTACGAACCTTTCTTAGGCTCTTAACCATCAGAGAGAAAACGTAAAGAAAAGAAAGGGAAGAGTAGGAAAAAAGAGAGAAGCGTTCAGGAACGAAACGGAAAGAAGATTTTATCTCCGCTACGGGACATCAGCATAATGGACAACAGTATATTGATTTCATTACAGTTTTATTGCTAGTGTTCGCATAAAGAAAAATCCTGCATTATAGAAATAGGAATTTCATAAAGAGAAATTCTAGAAAAGTCTAACAGGTTCCCACAATTATCCTCTTTAAAGAAATTCCTAGAAGAAAAGGAGATTTGAAACTGTTGTTCTGTTATCCCAAAATTTTCGTTTTTCTTTTGCTTTCTTGGCAAACAAACAGGCCAATTCTTCGATGCAAATGCATAAATTTTGACATCAAGCAAAAGAATGCAATAACTCGGGACCCTAACAGTCAACTCAAATGATTCAACACTTAAGAATCAAAAAGGAAGAAACTTTCCTTTCCACAATTTTCTCAGCAACCAAACAAGAGTAAATTCAATGTTTCCAACTTACAGTTCTTTCCATTGTAATCCTAACAAGAAAAATAAGAAACCATTATAACTGCTTTTACAGTTTCTAAGATCCCATTTCTTTTGCACAATCCATAACGAAAAGATGATAATCCTTTTTCTCAATAAACCGAATCCTAATTTCCTTTCCATTGTTTTCCAGGCATCCAAACAAAGTCACTGACTTCACACTAGACTTTCCCGCGAGAAAGCAAAAGAAAACGAAACATGGGTTCCCTCCAAACTCCTGGGATAGTTATAACTTTCACGAAAACATTTTCCTATCACTTTGTTTCCTCTTTTTGTCAGGAACCAAAGAGAGCATTGCTCAATAGCTATATGCACACACAATTTATATGCAAGTTTACTGAGATAATGATGCAATCCCTATGATTTGTGCTGATATGATCCCATGATTTGTGCCTGCTATAATCTAACAATTGTCTTTTATTATTTTCAAATTAATAAGCGAATTTATATCCCTAATAGTGGTATGTCTATTGAGATTATATCCCTAATAGTAGTCTGTCAAGTCTATATAATTGTACTACCCTACGGCTTTTGGATTCAACTAAGCAATAATATAATCAAAGCATTTATCTTATTGGAGGCCTATCTCCTTGAAGCAATCATTGGAGGCTGGTCCCCTCGAAAAAATCAATCCTATCTCTTTTATTTTTACAAAACCTTATTTTCAACCCTTAATTCCCAATCCCTATTTCAAATTCCTTATTCCAAAACCCTAGTTTCTTAACATCTTGTATCAGAGCAGCCTTCTTAGGAATTCTATTTCTATTCCATCAAAAAAAAAAAAAAGAAAGTGTTTATGCCCCTTACCCAACAGCAAAAGAAAAATTTAGGTATCACCAATTTGCGATCTTACAGTATGTCTTCACACAACTCTTCTGATTATGATACCAGAATATCTCAAGTTGAAGAATCATTATTTCTCATACAAGAGTCTTTCAAGAGGCTTGAACAGATGGTATTTTCTATTGCACAAAGGGAGTAAGCAGACAACACTTCCAGATCTGCTAACAAACAAAAAGAACCTGTGGAATCCTATGCAGGCACTAATCGTGACTATACCCAACTGCACACAATGGTGGAATTTCCCTGCTGGGACGAGAGTGATCCTGCAGGTTGGATCTCTTAGACTGAAAAATATTTTTGCTTCCATCGTGCACTAGAGCTCTTTAAAGTTGAAATTGCTTCTATTCAATTAGAAGGTGATGCAATCCAATGGTATGATTAGTTTAAAACATGTGGTGAATTTCCAACATGGGCTGAATTCACTAAAGGCCTTCTTGTGTGATTTGGGCCTTCAAAATATCACAATGATGACAGAAAGCTCGTAAAAATTCCCCAAACATCCACCGTCCTCGCATATTAGAGTCAATTCGAGCAACTTGCCAATCGAGTTAAAGATTGGTCCGAAAGGCAATTAATGGGAACATTCATTGAAAGGCTTACTGCTGACATCCGATGGAAAGTCAAGGCTCACTAACCACGAACAATGGTAGCAGCTATCTCCTTTGCTTGACTGTAGGAGGAGAAGTTAGGTGCTGAAAATTGTCGACCATCTGCTAGAGTGGCCAGCAAACCTATTGAGGGTAACACCAACTCACCCTCTTTTACTTGTCCTTCTAACACTAGACGCTTAACCCAAGAACAATTAAAAGAGCGAATGGCAAAAGGGTTGTGTTGGCATTGTGATGAGAAGTGGCACAAGGAGCACCGTTGTAAGCAAGGGAAGCTTTTAATGATTAAGCCAGTTAAGGAGAATGAAAAAATAAATGATGACCACAAGGGCCCATATGGTGATGACACCTTTGTTGAATACGTAGATGAGCCTACAATGCATGCTTTAGCTGGGTATTCGAACCCACAAACTATGAAGATTAAGGGATTCCTCAATGGATGGCCAGTAATGGTACTAGTTGACTCGGGTAGTACCAATAACTTTATGGATAAGAAGATTGCCAAAAGGCTTGCTTTTTCAATCGAGGATTGTGACAACTTTGCTGTGAAGGTTGCAGACGGGAGACATTTGACATGTCAAGGGAAGTGCATAAAGGTAAAACTCGTGTTACAAGGTCAGATCGATTATGTTGATCTCTTCTTACTACCCCTAGAAGATTATGAAATTGTCCTTGGCATTGATTGGTTGCAGACCTTGGGAGATATTACTTGGAATTTCTCTAGGTTAAGAATGAAGTTTCTATTGAATGGACATCCAGTGGAATTACAAGGAAGACGCGGGGGTAAAATTACCACTGTTAGTAGTCATCAAATGGAGAAGGTCCTACAGAAGGCAGGACAAGGGTTCCTAGTGCAGTTGATAGGTGCAGAGGTGGCCAAATCACATTCTACATAAGGGAAGGAGGTTACGACACAATTGACTGAATTCTTTAATTTGTTTGCTGAGCCCATAGGTCTACCCCCGCAAAGGACACATGACCATTGTATTTCGTTATTATCCGAGAATACACCTATTAATGTTTGACCCTATCGTTATCCACACTTCCAAAAAGGAGAAATTGAGAAAATTGTTAAGGAGATGTTGGAAGCTGGCATCATCAGACTGAGTGTCAGCTCATACTCATCTCCGGTCATTTTAGTAAAAAAGAAGGATGGTTCTTAGAGGATGTGCGTGGACTATCGAGCACTCAACCACATCACTGTGAAGTATAAATATCCTATCCCCATGGTCGATGAACTACTAAACGAATTAGAAGGTGCTCAATTATTCACTAAACTGGATTTAAGGTCAGGATATCACCAAATCTGGGTCCATAAGGAGGATATTCAAAAAACAGCTTTCAGGACACATGATGGCCATTACGAGTTCCTGGTTATGCCCTTTGGGCTTACCAATACACCTTCAACATATTAGAGTTTAATGAATGATATGTTTCGACCATATTTATGTAAGTTTGTCTTGATATTTTTTGATGATATTTTAGTGTATAGTTATTCCCTCGAAGCACATTTGTCACATTTGCGGACTGTATTCATTACCCTGCATGAGAACTTTATATTTGTTAAGAATACAAAATGTAACTTTGCTAGTCAAACAGTGGAGTATTTTGGCCATGTTGTCTCCAAAGAGGGTGTGGTGATTGACCCTTCCAAAATTCAAGCAATGCTGGATTGGCCAATTCCAAAGGCGATCAAGGCACTACGAGGGTTTTTGGGATTGACTGGTTATTATCGCAAGTTTGTTTGTGACTATGGAAAGATCAGTGCTGAATTGACGACTCTTTTGAAGAAGGATTCATTTAACTAGAACAACAAAGCAGAGGAGGTGTTTGCTTAACTCAAGCAAGCCATGACCACCACCCCAGTTCTTGCCTTACCAGACTTTAGTAAGGTATTTATTATTGAATCCGATGCTTCTGGAATTGGAATTGGTGCAGTATTAATGCATAAAGGTTGGCCTATTGCCTTCACCAGTAAGGCATTATCACCAAAACATCTCAGTATGTCTGTTTATGATAAGGAGATGTTAGCTATTGTTTATGCAGTTTCGAAATGGCATTCGTATCTCATTAGGAGGCATTTTCATATTTGGACCAACCATAAAAGTCTAAATTATTTATTGGAGTAGCAAATCTCTTCTATGGAACAACAAAAATGGATTTCTAAATTGCTGGGGTATGATTACGAGATCATTTATAAAAAGGGGAGCGAGAATTTGGTAGTCAATGCATTATCTCGTATTCTGGAGCAGGCTAAAGTGGTAGCACTCTCTATCCCTACCTACACTACAATTGTGCAAATTAAAAAGGAGTGGTGGGAGGATCGTGAAACTTGAGAGATTATTGAGAAGTTATAGACAGGTCTTAATTCTGTTGCTCATTACAATTGGGATTCTCAAGATTTACGTTATAAAGGGATATTGGTACTTGTTCTTCATTCTCACTACAAGGACACAATCATGCAAGAATATCATACATCCCTGATTGCCTTCTTCGTACCTACAAGCGTGTTGGTAAGGAGTTTTATTGGAAATGTATGAAGAAGGAAAGCAGAAGGTTTGTAGCTAAATGTGATGTATGCCAACGTCACAAGAGTGAATCTGTGGCATCTCCAGGACTTCTTCAACCTTTACCTATCCCAAAAGAAGTTTGGATAGACATCTCTATGGATTTTATTGAGGAACTCCCATTGTCCCAAGGTAAGTCTACTATTTTTGTTGTTGTCAATCGCTTGATCAAATATGCTTATTTTTGTACAGTTAGTCACCCTTATACTGTTGCTAGTATTGCTCAAGTTTTTGTTGACAATATTGTAAGGCTCTACGGTGTTCCTAAATTGATTGTTAGTGACCGAGATAAGGTCTTTACCAGTAATTTTTGGAAAGAACTATTCTGCTTGCAAGGGACGTAGCTGAATATGAGCACTGCTTATCACCCACAAACAGATAGACAAACTAAGGTAGTCCACCGATGCTTAGAAAACTACCTTCGTTGCTTTGTAAGTGACAAGCCAAAGAATTGGGTAAAATGGCTTCCTTGGGCCAAATGGTGGTATAATACCACTTATCATTCCTCTATAAAGATGTTCTCATTTTAAGCAGTTTATAGGTGAGTTCCACCTATTCTTACAAGGTATACAGCTGGATCATCTCACGTGGATCAAGTCAATAAGTACTTACAAGACAGAAACAGGTTGCTCCAACTCCTAAAAGACAACCTTATTGCAGCCCAAGTCCGTATGAAGCAACACGTGGATATGCATCGTACGGAGCGAAAGTTTTTAGTGGGAGATTGGATCTATCTTAGACTTTAACCATATCGGCAATTATCTGTCACTGTCCACTCTTCAATGAAATTATCTCCTCATTTCTTTAGGTCATACCAAATTCTGGAGCACATTGGTCTTATTGCCTACCATCTTAACTTACCAACAGGATAAAAAATACATCTTGTCTTCCATGTCTCTTGCTTGAAAAAGAAGGTAGGGGACGGTGTGGTGACACAAAGCCAATTGCTTGACATTACTTGCATAGGAGAGGTCAAACTTCAACCACAAGCCATCCTAAACCAACGTATTGTTTAACGTAGAAATCAAATTGTTGTCCAAATCCTAGTTCAATGGACTAACCTCCTTGTTGAGGATGCTACTTGGGAGTTCTATCATTCTCTTGCATATCGATTTCCAAACTTTTTTGCCAGTTAGCCTTGAGGACAAGGCTATTTTTGAAGGACAGACGAATGATGCGATCCCCATGATTTGTGCTAATGCGATCCCCATGATTTGTACCTGTTATAATTCTCCTTTATTATCTAATAATTGTTTTTCATTATTTTTGAATTAATAGGTGGGATTATATCCTTAATAGTGGTCTATTTTTTATTATTTCTGAATTAATAAGCGAGATTATATAGTAGTTTGTCAAGTTTATATAATTGTAATATCCTATGGCTTTTGGATTCAACTAAGCAATAATATTATCAAAGCATTTAACTTATTGGAGGGCGATCCCCTCGACGTCATCATTGGAGGTTGATCCCCTCGAAGCGATTAATCCCATCTTTTTCATTTCTGCAAAACCTTATTTTCAACCCCCAATTCCCAATCCCTATTTCAAATTTCTAATTCTAAAACCCTACATTTTCAACAAATAGACAACAAAAATAAGAAAAAGAAGAAGGTGACAGAGCTTACGAGACAGAACATGATGGCATCATCTCCCCTCTGCTTTCTTCTACAGCACCTTCTTGCGTTAATGGCTGCTTTCTTGGACTTCCTTTCTCTCTTCTTTCAAATGTTTTGCTTTTCCCCCTCCTCCATTTTTTTTTTATAATATTATTTCGTCTTTTTTTCAATATATTTGAAAATTGGAAATAATTCGGTAATTGGGTGGGAGTTTATAGTCAAATGACCCCAAATTTTAGCAATTTATAAATATTATAAACAAGAGAAAATATAGACATATTTACTCATAAACAATAGAAATAATATATATATATATTAATGAATATTTACTAGTAATTAACCAAAAATGATATATGTACGAGGTGTATAATGTTATGTCCAGACAATTATTATTATTTTGGTTCGCCAAAATATTTTTTGGTATCATTGTATGGTTAATTATTTGCTTTTTATAAGGTTAAATTGCAGATTGGTATGTAAGTATGAATAATAAAAGAATTGATTTGCTATTCTTTCCAAGATAAATATAAATATAAATAATGTATTGTTTAAATATATATATAGTTAAAATTGGGTGTTGAAGCATTTAAGATAATAATTTCTTTTTTATTAATTGATTCCATTAAATTCAAAATTTTTTTAATTTTAAAGGGAATTTTAGTAGTTAAAAACTTAAATAACAATTTTTGAAGTTTCATATTTTATTTTAATATTGAAAATAAAGTATAAAATTTATGAAGATAAAAAAGTTATTTTCATTGTATAGTTCATAATCTAATAAATTTCCTATGAATAAAAAAATATTTACATTTTCTAATGGTGAAATTGTTTTCTTTCTATTTTGTTATTTTTATTTATTTTTTATTTTTAGGAGGCCACAAAGACTTGGTAAAAGACTTGGTAAAGGATTTCAAGAGGTAGATTTATCAATAGCAATGCAATACATGAATTTCTTTTTATATCTACAAGAAGACTCGAATTCCTTTTTTATTTTTTTACTTCTTATTACTCTAAACGAATCCTTTCAACAACCATTACATGCAAAAGCAAACTCAGGTCAAATGAAGCATATACAAGAAGATCAAGGTCATGGCCTAGGTCTTGCTTGGCAGAACAGCTTTCCAAAAGTGTATTTGGAAAGCTGATTCTAGTGTTGCTATTGAGAGTTTACTGGGGGTGCGCCTAGCACCTATTGGCAAAGCTGATTTCATATAGAACTGTCAGGGATCTGTTGCAGCAAAGGTGGCAAGTTCATACGTGCCATGTTTACAGCGAAGGTAATCGAGCTGTGGATTGGTTGGCGAATTACGCATCGTTTCTAGATTGGCACTTTCACAATATGTATAGTATTTACTATTAATTTAATAATTAGTCTATAATTTTTTTTAATATTCAAATAGATTTGAGATTTTATCATTAATTTGATTTATTTAATTGTAATTTAAGATACATGCAGCGTATATTTAAAATCCACATAATGAAAATGCTCAGAATTAAGGAAAATAATAAGAAAAAAAAAGACTAATTTCAAAAAAAAAATGATACTTTCATGTCCCATGCTTAACGAAGAAACTAGGAGAGAATGTTGTTATACATGGCTAGCTGCTCAACACTAATATGCCATTGAATCTCTTATTCAGCCACAAGATCCCAAGGACGGTTGAATTGTCAATGCATGAAAATCAAACAGTCACTCAAGTTCTAGTTCAGTAGACTAGTATCCTTCCAAGAATGCCACCCGTAAGCTGCACAAATCATTTGCAAAGAAAATTTCTGAGTTTGTTGTTAGTTATCCTTGCCCTCTATTAAGTTTTGTTTTGATGTACGCAACAATAATACGATTTTATATATATTTGTTTTAATGAGTGGAAATATTATATGTTATTTAATTTTTCAAACAATTTGTTTTTATTTTGTTTGATTGGAATAATTTACAATGTTGTGGTGGGAGTCGATTTTGTGTCGTTATTGAGTCAGTCTCACGAGGCTATGGATATAGTGTCCGTATGCACTTTTATTTAAGCTGTCAAATTCAATTCATCACTTTTAGTTTATTAGAAGTGAATATCAAAGAGTTATTTTCGCAAATTTTTTTACCTTGATATATATATATATATATATATATATATATATATATATATATATTGAATTTTCATCACATGAGAATGCTTTTATGCAAAATTATCATCGTTATTCTCAAATAAAGTTTTAAAAGTAAAATTTAGAGAGAAAATTAAATAATCTCATTCATTATTATTTTTTCACTAATACTCGTTATCCAAAACAACGAAAAATATTCTCAATAAACTTTTTTCCCGAAGTCAATTCCATTTTGGCGAGCAAACATCATTGCATCTTTAGGCACCTGGCTTCCAGCATGAAATACTGCACAACAAAAAAATTAACGTAGTGAGAAAATCCATGGATAATTATCTGACAAGCAAAAGGTTTAAACTCATAAAACAAAAAAAAGCCACTTGTCAATTGTCATCTCATCCCATAAAAAAATAAAATAAATTTATTTTGTCACCCCCAAAATGCAAAAAAAAAAAATAAAAATAAAGAGAGAGATCATCATACTTGTCGCAGTCTATTGAAGGGTCAACGGGGACGCCGACATTAATGTGACACAACATGGGAAGTTTCTGAGCATTAGCAGCAACAACTTTGAAAGTCGTAGCAGCTCCCTTGAAACAAGTGCAAAGTTCTTTGCATGCTGTTGGGTCACTCCCAGCCAGCGTTGCCAGCGATCCTACAGCAGCACAACAACCAGAGCTGGGTGCTGCGGCCATGCCGGCTAGATAAGGGTCACAAGGCAGCGATCGCAAAAAGGCTTCCGCGCATGTAATTCCATGCACAGGACGTGCACACACGGCGAAAAACGTCACCAACCCAAAAGCCAGCAAACCCTTGACACTTCTCTCCATCTGGAATCGGATATGAGCAATGTTGTTAATTGGTCAAGAAGAAGCACTAGACTAGGGTTTTATATTGGTTATGGTTTAGAATGTGCTTATGCACTCTATTTATAGCAGCAAGTCCTTGGCTACATTGAGAAATACGTGCAATGGTTTTGTAAGCGTTATCAATGAGATTACCCCGCAAGAACAACGATACCCGTTTAAAGGATTTGGCATTAATTAAAAAAAAAAAAACAAGGAACAAACAAACAGAAGAAACGAAAGGAACAACAAAAAAAAAACAAAAAAGGAAAAGAAATGAAAATCATATGTAATTAGAACCTGTTATAACAAATACATTTATTAGGTGTCAATGATGGAAACAATATCTATTTTGTTAAATTACAATAATTATCATACTATTCTAACAACTTTGCACGTAATGTAACAAAAGAGCATAAGTAGAATGAATTGACCAAAATATAAAATAATAAGTATAATAATCTAATGGAGGAATTTAAAATAGACGAAAATTTTTCAAAAAATTTAACAAAGAATTTAAGACCATATAGATATAAGGAAAAAGATTATTTTATAAAAAGATGTTTTAATTTCAATTCGTTATCTTAACACAGTAATAATAATAAAACTTTAATCCAAAATTTAATTAAAGTTGGCTCTATGAAAATTTTCTCCTCGTTTTGTTCTTTTTTTTTTTATGACATAAACAACTTTTAATTAACCAAAAATCAGTAAATTAATAAAAAAAAATGTATGAGAAGCCTAAATTGGCGAGAAATACTATCTAATTGTGATGCAGGTCAGATTGATAATGCCGCCCGCATCGAAGACGAGCTTACTCAACCAAGGAGATCAGCCCACATCCGAGCTCGACAAGTCACTTGACTAGTCGAGGAGATATCGAAGGGACACAATCCGAAGACCAAGAGTCTCATTTGCAAGTCCATGCCACAATAAAGTCCTTGTCTTTCCCTATACATTGGAAGCCTAAAAGATACTTTGGAATGATCGAGAAGACGTCGGGCATTTACCTAGTTTCTAGTTTCTAAGTTCTTTAATGTTTTATGCCTTCTAGGATCTTTAATGCTCTTTAGCCTCTTCATTTGCTTGAGTTTCATTTGTTTTTCTTTGGCTATAAAAGGCCATCTACTTTATGTATTTGAGGACGAATTTTGATGAATGAAAATTTTACATTAAGCAGTTATCTTGAACCTTGAAGAGTTCATACCCCTAAAAAGCTTGAAGAGTTTTCACTCCGTCCTTGAAGAGTCGGAGGTTTTCAAATCTGCATCCTTGAAGAGTTGCAGTCATCGATCTAGAAGAATCGGTGCCCTATCCACTTCCTTGGAGGCCTAGAAGAGCAACCAACAAAGTTCTATCTTTTCTTCTGTTCTGTCCATTTACATCTGTCCATTTCCGCCCCAATTTCGTCCTGCCTACAGTGCTTATTTGAGAAAACTCAAAACAGAGAAATTGTTAATTCAGAAGTCTTTGTTCATTTGGCTTTTAAATCAGGTCATTCCGATCTGTATCGACAAAGTTACACCCATTTTTCCGAGCTTGCAGAGGACTGTAATTACTGTTCATCCTGTTTTGTGTGTGCAAGTTAATCTCCCGATCCTAACATTCGAGTAGCCTACATCAGGCTGCATCATTTGGTATCAGAGCTTTGGAGGAGAGAACCATGCCACCAAGACAAGCTAGACTTCGTGGAGGCAGAACCATCCCACTGAATGTACATACGCTCGCTGACAATTTGCAGCAACATATGCAACAACAAATTGATGAGTTGACGCGGGAAGTTGAGCGTCTGAGGGCGGAAAGAAACAATTCACCACCTCATTCCAAGACCGGAGATTACAATGGTGACTCTTCATCTTTGGAGAATGTTCGACCATTTCGCAATCGGAGGAATGTTCGACGTCACGAGCAAAACATTCGTGAACCGAAGTGGGAAAAAGAAGTTAAAAAGGATATCCCGGAATTCTCAGGTAATGAATCTCCTGAAGAAATTGTTGACTGGCCAACACTTGTTAATGAAGTGTTTGAGTATCGAAATGTTCATGAGGATCGTCGAGTCGGGATCATCGCTATGCAATTTAGAGGTAAAGCCATCGCTTGGTGGAGGCGTGAGAAGCAAACTCGCCAATTTGTTGGCAAAGCGCTGTTAGAACTTTTCCAGAATTTCTCTTTATGAAATTCCTATTTCTATAATACAAGATCTTTCTTTATGCGAATACTAGCAATAAAAACTGTAATGAAATCAACATACTGTTGTCCATTATGCGGAGATGAAAATCCTTTTTCCCTTTCGTTCCTGAAAGCTTCTCTCTTTTCTCCTACTCTTCCCTTTCTTTTCTTTACGTTTTCTCTCTGATGGTTAAGAGTCTAGGAAAGGTCCGTAATAGCATATATTTATATATACACATTATTCCTTTTCTGTAACCGTTACCCTTTCAGGAAAATCCTCTTCTTCTGTAACAGTTATCTTAAATAGGAAGATATTTCTCTTCCTGTAACATTTATCCTTAATAGGGAGAGTGGAGGGATTTTAAACCCGATGACCCAAATTGCCATTATGCCTAACCGACCATTATATTAGGCCTTTTATTTTGGGTTATACTTTAAATAACATGGGCCACTCATGTTAATTAATTTAACAATCTCCCACTTGGCCCATGTTATGACTTGATGAATCAATAACAAATAAATGCGCACAATCCTTAAAGATCATCAAATCACAATACTTAATTGAATTAAAATGATTGGATCATGGCGGTCACACATCTTTCAGCGACATGATTCCTTCCATGTATCACAGAATCATCATAATTCATAATAACCTTACTGAGGAACATTGAAACTTTAAATTGTCATTTCCATATATGCTATTAGTTATCTCACAAACTATAATTGTATACAACTGAACAGAGATAACAAAGCACAAGCAAAACCATAACCTTAATTGAATTCACGAGTGTCACAATAATATGAGCATCCAAAAATATTGGCTTTCAAGAGAATGAGGACCTGTCCATAATGCCCATCCGATCAACATGTCCAGTAAATGTTTTCGGTGGCAAACCTTTAGTTAACGGTCCGCTATCATCAATTCAGTACCAATATGCTCAATAGACATTCTATGGTTTTGCACTTCTTCTTTAATAGGTAGGTATTTTAAATCCATATGTTTCGCACCTTTAGAATAGCTATCATTCTTAGAGAAGAAAATTACTGCGGAATTATCACAGTAAATTCTTAACGGCTTTTCTATACTGTCGACCAAACCAAGCCTTAAGATAAAATTCCGCAACCATAATGCATGAACAGTAGCCTCAAAGCATGCTACAAATTCAGCCTCCATAATGGAAGTAGCAATGACAGACTGCTTCCCACTTTTCCATGAAACTGCTCCTCCATTCAGCAGAAACATGTAACCAAATGTATATTTCCTCAAGTCTACACATCCATTATAATCTGAATCCGAATAGCCTACTACTTCAAGATGACTTGATCTTTTATAAGTAAGCATATAATCTTTGGTGCCTTGTAAGTACCTAAGTACTTCCTTTCCGACTTTCCAATGATCTATTCCAGGATTACTTTGATATCGGCCTAACATTCCAACTGCGAAACTAATGTCTGGCCGAGTACATGTTTGCGCATACATCAAGCTTCCAACCAGTAATGCATAGGGAATTGATTCCATCGCTTTCCGTTCCAAATCATTTTTTGGACATTGCAATTCACTGAACTTGTCCCCTTTCTGAATTGGAACTATTCCTGTTGAGCAATTTTCCATTCTAAATCTCTCTAATACTTTATCGATATAGCATTTCTGAGACAATCCTAACAATCCTTAAGATCTATCACGGAATATCTCTATTCCTATCACATAGGATGCCTCATTCATATCTTTCATTTCAAAAGTTTCAGAGAGAAATTTCTTTACATCATGTAACAAACCCATGTCATTAGCAGCCAAAAGAATGTCATCGACATATAGGACTAATATAATGAACTTGCTCCCACTGACCTTCATATAGATACACCGATCAACGGTGTTCTCTACAAAACCGTATGACGTAATGGTATTATTGAACTTAATACACCATTGTCGGGAGGCTTGTTTCAGTCCATATATTGATTTCTTTAATTTACACACCAAATTTTCTTGCCCGGTGGTGATGAAACCTTCAAGTTGGTCCATATACACTTCCTTTTCTAAGTCACCATTCAGAAAGGCAGTCTTTACATCCATTTGGTGAAGCTCTAGATCATTATGAGCCACCAAAGCCATAATAATTCTTGAGGAGCCTTTCTTAGAGACTGGAGAGAAAGTCTCCTTATAGTCAATAACATCCCTTTGAGTGAAACCTTTGGCAACAAGTCTGACCTTATACCTTTCGATGTTACCTTTCGAGTTTCGCTTGGTCTTGAAGACCCACTTACAGCCAACTCGTTTTGATCCTTCAGGTAACTCTACTAGTTCCCAGACTTGGTTTACATCCATCGATTTCATCTCTTCCTTTATGGCATTGAACCACCTTTCAGAATCATTACATTCCATGGCTTGTTCAAATGAGACTGGATCTTTATCAATGCTCAATTTCGATTCATGCTCAAGTGAGTAAACCACATAATCATTCGAAACAACTGGCCTTTTCTGTCTTGTAGACCTCCGTAATGTCATTTCTTGTGGTATCACTTGTTCACTTGTAAATTGAACATCGTCACTTGGTTCATCTCTTATGTGTTCACTTTGCGTGTTTCGTGTATCAATTTGTTGTTCTTGTATGTCACGTGACTGTGATGCAACATAAGGAAAACCAATTTGAGTAGAAACACTGGGTGTGGGGATACCAACCTAAGTAGGAGTACTCACTGTGGATCTTTCATTTTGTAATTCTTTAATATCCACCTTTCGTGATTCCCCACTCCCACTGAACTGGCCACTTTCAATGAACCGAGCATTACCAGACTCAACTATTCTAGTACTATGGTTAGGACAATAGAACCTGTACCCTTTCGACTTTTCAGGATAGCCAATGAAATAACCACTTATGGTTCTTTCATCAAGCTTTCCTTCATGTGGATTATATATCCTTACTTCTGCTGAACAACCCCAAACATAAAGGTGTCTTAAACTGGGTTTCCTTCCTGTCCATAACTTGTAAGGAGTTTTGGGGATAGCCTTACTAGGAACCCTGTTCGGCAGATATGCAGCAGTCCTTAATGCATGCATCCACAAGGATAAAGGTATAGTACTATAATTCAACATGCTCCTAACCATATCCATAAGTGTGTGATTCCGCCTTTCCGCTACACTATTCTGTTGTGGTGTACCATGCATTGTATACTGTGCACATATGCCTCGACTTTCAAGAAGTTTCACAAATGGACCAGGACATTGTCCACTTTCATTGAACTTTCCATAATATTCACCACCCCTTTCTGACTTAATCACTTTTACTTTTCTATCTAACTGCCTTTCCACTTAATCAACAAACACCTATACGGTGTTTACTAACTGGGACCTTTCATGCAGTAGATATAAGTAACAATACCGTGAGTAGTCATCTATAAATGTGATGAAATATTTCTCACCACCCCATGTTAGGATATCAAATGGGCCACAAATATCAGTGTGTATCAATTCTAAAGGCTCACTGCTTCTTATGGCTGGGTTCTTTGATGTATGTCTTGTTTGTTTCCCTTTTATACAATCAACACATACATCTCAATCAGTAAAATCCAATTAAGGCAGGACATCACCTTTCACCAACCTCAATATCCTTTCTTTGGATATATGACCCAATCTTTGATGTCATAAGAAAGCAGAACTTTCATCATGCACATTACGTTTGTTACCTATACTATGCTCAACAAGAAATATGGAATCAACATACATAGCATCAAGATTAAAACGGTACAAATCATCAATCAAAGTACCAGATCCATAATAGTACGAATGTCTATACAATGAAAATGCACCGTTTCCAATCTTGAAGTTAAATCCCACTTCATCCAACTTTGCAACAGAAACTAAATTTCTAGCACATTCAGGAACATAGAGACACTTTTCTAGATCCAGACGACACTTAGTGTCCAAGATCAATCTGTATGTCCCAATTCCTTCTATTCGTGCCTTCATTTTGTTTCCTATATAGAGGAACTTCTCAGTTCTTGTTATGGGCTGGACTAAAAGGAATCCCTACATAATATGTGACACATAAATAGTAGCTCCAGAGTCTAACCCCCAAGTATTATTGGGCACCTTTTTTTTTTTGAAGTGACCAATCTTTTCACAGAAGAAGCATTTCTGATCCTTTTGGATCTGACCTCCAGTGACTTTTATAGAGGCTTTATCCTTCTTCTTATTTTCTTTATGTGGTTTAAACTTGCTACCACTAGCATCATTATGAACGATGAGATGAATGGAGTGATCCTTCATCTTCTTTAATCTCCCTTCCTCCTGAACTCACATGGCCTTAATTTCCTAAAAGTTCCATTTTTCTTTAATAGTGTTATAATTCACTTGGAACTGGCCAAATTCAGGAGGTAGTGAGTTTATGATGAATTGAACCAAAATGATTCACTCATATCCATGCCCATTGTTTTCAACCTTGCTGTTAGATTAGCCATGCTAGTCACATGATCATGAATAGGCTGAGACCAATCAAATTTCTTGGTCGTCAGCTCACTCATTAGGGTTCCTACGATGGATTTATCAATTATATCTGATTGAGAGTATTCCTTAATTCCCATCAGAAATTCCCTCGCATTTTCCGTCTTAGGCATCGATGGCTTTACATTTTCAGCTATTGTCATCCGCATCAAATTCAAACTCAGCCTATTGGACCGTACCCAAGCCTCATAAAAAGACTTATCAGATTTTGTACTGGTCCCTGTAATGGCTGCAGGCTTTTCATCCGAAATGACTGCTAAGTCCAAGCCCAATATACCTAAATGAAACTGAATATGCTCAGACTATTCTACATAGTTCAGCCCATTGAATTTGATCATCGAATTGCCTAAGGCGAATACATTACTGGAAGCTGCAAACATAATCCAATTTACACTTTAATGCTTTGAGTAAACCTAAATGGATTCAGATACACTACAAACTTTAATCATGTATTTAAGTTCACCTTTGGGTGATCCTCAAATACATAACTTTAATCAATAATGATGCTAATTTAAATATACTTTAATAGATCAATCAATCATACTAGAGTTAACATGAATGTTATCTTTGGATATACAATCATGTTTATTCAGTATATCAATTAATCCCCTTTAATGTCATTAATTACAAGCAATGATCTATCTTTGGATGATCTCCTAACTTCATAATTAATAACCACAATTGTTCATTTCAAAACATTTTATTAGCATCCAAAAAAAATGAACAATTAAAATTCACAATCAACTGTCCAAATCCTTTCAAAGCCAGGCCACTTTGGTGACTAACAAGCTTTCAA
>JAGSHU010000081.1:0-23231 GCA_021533255.1 Ceriops tagal | reverse complement strand
TTGTTGGATAAATCAAGGTAGTCAAGATAATTGAGTCTACAAAATTGGGATGGAATTTCACCCGTAAAATTATTTTCGGAGACCAAGTACCCCTCGATTGTTGGCGGTGGTATTGGAAGTGAACCTTGCAACATGTTAGACCGGAGGTATAGAGCGCGAAGTTGAGACCATGTAAAAGCACTTGGAGGGTCTTCAAAGCCTGTGAGGAAGTTTGCTGAAAGGTCCAAAACTTCGAGAGTGTGCTGACTGATGTTCCATATCCATCTAGGTATTTTGCCTTCGATTTTGTTGTCGCCTAACATCAGTTCCTCCAAGCGATCTTGATCACGCAAGAAGAGTGGGAAGTGACCTAAATTGCACGATTTAAGTCCCAACTTAACAAACTTTGGACGAGCAGTGTTAAGGTTGGACTTCACGGAACATGACAATGTGTTGTATGACAAGTCTAGGTAGGTCAAGTTTTCAAACTTCAAAAATGGGTCCAACTCTATTACGCCACTCAAGTTATTAAAATGAAGATCAAAATATTGAAGACTACCTAATTGGAAGATTGAGTCTGGAATGGGTCCCTGTAACTTGTTGTCTGCTAAACTTAAAGACTTTAGTTGGGATAACTGAGAAATTGAATACCGAATTACTCCTTGCAATTCATTGTCATCAAGAAACAAATCAGATAACTGAGACATATTTAAAAGCCAAGATGAGATTTGACCAAATATTTGACAATCGATCAGATATAATTTTTCAAGTTAAGTAAGATTGACAATATAAATAGGAATTTTGTTATTAAGTATAACATTCCGAAAACCTAAAGTAACGAGTTTGTTCTGCTTACCAAGCCATGACAGGGAAGAAACATTCTGAACTTCAAAAGGATGTCCATCAAGGATTAAGAAAACAAGTTGAGTGAGATTTTTAAATGAAGTAGGAATTTTTCCAGAAAAATTACTCGATTGAGTATCAAAATATTGCAAAAAATGAAGATTTCCAAATGAAGTTGGTAATTCTCCATTCTCCTTTAAAACTTGTGTAAGAAAGATCTAATTTTAGAAACTGACTAGTTAAGTTAAATTCAGGTAAATAACTACTCAAATCATTATCACTCACCACAAGAAATTGTAGGTTTGGCAGTTGGAAAACAGCCGGAGGAAATTCACCGTACAACTGACAACTTGGTAAACGAAGTGATGTTAAAGAGGAGAAGTTGGCCAAGGAGACAGGCACCGTGGATGGTATGTATATGCCATCGAGATGAAGAACTTCTAGGCTAGTCAGGTTCTGTAATAACATTCGAAAATCCGGCTTCTTAAGCACTAGTTGACCAGCGGAAGGGACATCAAGGGATAGATCAAGAGAAACCAACCTTGACAATTTTGAAATATCTGATGGGATGGGGCCAAAAAATGCAGAAAAGGAAAGGTTAAGATAGATTAGATTGGAAAGATGCCCTAAACTTGATGGTATTTTTGACCGATTAAAATCATTGTCAGCAAGATTAAGCCTACGGAGGTGAGCAAGAAGGAAGAGGCTATTGTTGGAGTTGATGGAACCATGGAGAAGGCTGCTACTAAGGTCCAAACCGATCACATGACCGGTGCTATTATCGCACTCGACGCCTTGCCAGGTGCAGCAATCACCATTTCCGCTTTGGAGATTCCAAGATTCGATCTTTGGATACGCGGAAGGATTGCTAGAGGCAGAGCTGCTTATTAGGAAGCTTTGTTTGAACTGCAGGAGGCAAGGCGGTCGTGACCCTGGCAGAATGGATGACTCAGAGAAGAGGGGGCCGAAGTAACTGAAACATTGTGAAGAAACGAAGAAAAGAAGAGCAAGAAGGTTAAGAAAATGGACATGGAGAGAAGTAAAGGCGACTTCATGTTGTTGTAAGCTGATCTGTTTTTGCACTGCTTGCTGGTTATTGAGCAGAGTGAGAATTAATTGCTGCAATTTATAGGCACTCTGTGAGAGATAAGCATATCAGAAAGACTGTACGCATAAATTGTGGTGGTAGTTAAGTTAGATTCTATTGTAGTAGGGTAGATATTGATAAAAATTTAAAGATAAAATTAAAAAATAAAAAATATATATTTTTAAATTTTAAAAAATAAAAAATATATTTTATTAAATTTTAAAATTTTATTTTAATAATTCGTTCAATTTTTTTAAAAATAATACGTTGGTTTTAATCTTCTACCATCACAGCAGCTTCCCTTCCCAATGTCTTCATTTCTTCCAAGCTTGAGTTCCATATTCGCGAGACAGACAGACAGTCAGAAGGGCTTTCAACAGAACAACAGAAAAACCAGTTTGCCAGATACAACTGCCTACAAAGCTGCTCTTAAAAAAATTGTCTAACTGCTTTCCGGCCCCAAAAGAATTAACAAATGTAGAGTTCACTGTTACGAACACTGAGTACATTGAAGCAGATCGGTTCGTTATATTGTGTCAGATTACAACTCTTATCGGCGTCATTGAAAAATATTTCTTATGTTTTTCTATTTTTCATAAATAATAATAAAAAAATTATACTGTTAAATAAAATTTTAGAAAAAGCGTCAATAGAGCATATGCCTTAACCGGCAGGCACGTAATTTTGGTTAGCATTTTTCAACTCGGACCACAAGTTTTCTCTTTTTTTTTTTTTTCCTTTTTTAATAATGTTGGTTACTTGACATTTTTTTCCAGGTGGGACGAGATGGGAACGACTTTGTCAACTACGTGTTGTTATTTCTGTCAAACTACGCATAAAATTTTAATGATTAAAAAAGATATATAAAAATTAATTTAAATATTTAATAAAAATATTAATATATATTATATTATATGTTATTATATTATTTTTATAATTTTTAAAAAATTAATTTTAAAATTTTAAATTTCTCATTAGAACTTCTGTAATAAATTGTTATTGGTATCTTTTATTTTTGTCAAAAGAAAAAAAACACCAAAATTTACTGGAAATAACACTTATTGTTGTTATTGGAAGACGAAAACTGGATTTAAATTGTCCTTCGTATTTTTTTTTTTCTTGATGATTATTTCTGTAAAATGACAAGTAAAAATATCTTTTAATGATTTTATTTACAAATAAGGGGGGCGTCGACGTTGACTGCGAGTCAGTCTAGACACCATCGCTTTGCGAAAACTGTCACTTCTGGAATCTTTCATTTTTTGCACTGGTGCCTCAACTCGGACCACAAGTTCCCCCTTTTTTTTTGTTTTTGTTTTTTCAGTTTACTTTAAATAATATTAAAAATTAATTTAAATATTAATATATATTATATTATTTGTTATTTTATTTTAAAAATAATTAATAATAATATTTTTTTAATTTTAAAAAAATTAATGTTAAAAGTCATTAGACGATATTTACTAATGTATTTAAATTGTCTTGTGCATTTTTTATTTTTCTCCTATTCTTCACTTATATTATTATTTTTAATTTTTTTTTATTTTTATTCTTATTTTTCTTGATGATTTCAAGAAATTTGTCGTCTGTCAGCAATTATTTCTGTAAAATAACAAATAAAAATATCTTTTAATGATCACATTCTTTTTACACGCCAATAAAGCGTGAGACCATAAACAGTCCCGTAATTTTCCTGAACCCATGTGATACGTCAGCCTCCCCCAACAGCTATTGGCAACTTGGCATTTTATTACAATAAAGGGCTACAAGTCAGTCTAGACAATGACTGGAAGACCATCGCTCTCCGAAAACTGCCACTAGAATCTTTCAATTATTTCTTTGGCGACGACTTCGTCAGCTTACCCACTATTATTTCTGTGAAATTACGCGCAAACTACTGTTTTAAAAAAGATAAAAAGAAGCAAAGAAAATTGAGATAGGATACATTCTTCAGTCAGTCTGAAGTGGTAGGATCCATTGACCCACCAATCCAAACGCCGTCCAATGAAGTGGATCCTTCTCTCCCGTTTGTTTTTAAGAAATATAAGCAAAGGGCGCAAGTTTGATTTTGTTAGTATTGCTGAATTTTTAATTTTGTTTTCCCGTTAGTTAGTATTGCTGAATTCTAAAAATATTTTGTAGGTATAATTGTCAATATAAAAAATTTTAATAACTTTTTAAATTTTTTTAAAAGACACGTCGGTATTTATGAAATATAATATTAGTAAGATTTTTTTTAAAAAAATTAAAATTAAAATAGATCACATATTTTAAAAAAATTATAATTAAATACAAAATTAAGAAAATTTAAAGAGATAGATGAACCTTTGGGCTCAGGTCTGTCTGCATGTACCAAGAAGCAGAATTCAAGTAATCTTTTTCTCCATATTAGCTAGTGACAACAACTCCTTGGAGCTCACCGGATTTCCTATGCATGTAGTGCACTTCAGCCTGGATTATTGACTGGATAGCAGACGGAAGGATCTTGATTGCCTCCAAAGCTATTACAGAAGATGACTGAAAAATTGCAAGATGTCTTGGCAGAGCTAAAGAGCCCAGGATGAGCAAGTACTCTACTGCTGGTCATCTGCAAGACAATTACCTGGACCCACCTGCAGAGGGTCCCTACATACTCTCGTTGGGAAATTGGACGTTTGCAGAAGCTGTGATATCGGGAATTAACCTCTGACTCAAGCTGGGCTGTTGCTTGATGATGGTAGTCAGTAGTGAATTCAGCATTTTGTTTATCGTTGAAATGATTCAACAGCTGGGAAATATGGTTCTGAACATGGTGACATTCATACATTATTCTCCATGTATTCTTTAGTCGGTAAAATCAATCAAGCGAAGAAGCAAAATTTGAGGTGACAGCCCGCATCAATTTCACATGCCATCCACATAAATGATACAATAAGTTCTCACTAAATCCAGCATAGGATAGATAAAGACTTACCAGAATTTCATTTCGAGACTGGAAGTTGATAGTATTTGTTTCAATACCAATGTCTATCCCGTTCGAGGTACGTACACGGAAGGAAAAGAAGGCAATAGAAAGTCCTGAAAGGATCTCCATGCCAGGTAGGCTAACAAAATCCATGAGATTCTCTCACACGCCACTGCCATAATGCACCATTCTTTTATCCCTTCTTTTACATTTTTCTTTGCCAACAAAATATGGAGGTCCTTCTAGTTCTTCCTATAAATTTGGTCTTATTTCATTTACTTAGTTCAAGATACCTGCAGCTATCTAACAATTATAAATTATCTATTTTTAAAATTAATTGAGTAATTTTTTGATGTAAAAGTTGTAAATTTTTCTATTAAAATAAATTATCTTTTCATAGTAGAATATGTAAGAAAATATTTTCATAACAAACCATTAAGCAATACTTGATATACATAGATATACATAACTTATCAAGCATGTAAAGTATAACAAGGTTAATGAAAAAGAATAACAGAATTTTTGTTTTTAAGAATCAAAAGAATTTATGCCCCATTGTGTTGCATTTGGCAAGAGTTCCTATTTGGTTTTGTTGATTTTTAAGAAACCCAAATCTTCCCAAATTCCTTAACCAATAATAACAATTAAATTAGGAACCAAACAGGGTTTAGTGCATCAATCTTGCTTGGATGTGGATTCAATAAGATGTCAACTATAATTATTTTTGTCAACAAAAAAAAGAAACACACCGAACTATTAGACATAATAGCCTATATATATATATATATATTCTTTGCCTACATCCCAAGAATCGAAACTCAGGCGCAAACAAACGACTAGAGAGAAGCCCCTTCTTGTCTTCGGTTCCAGTTTGTTCTGCTGTCTCACAAGAAGGAAATCATCTTCTTGTTCTTTTTCCTCCTCAAACATCTTCCTACCATGTCTGGTTCTTTGAGTTTCGATTGTTTTGCGGCCGAGAAGGCAAGAGAATTGGCCGAAGAAAGCTTCAGCCGTGGATACATCCACATGGCCCTTAAGCATCCTGTGTTAGCCATGGAGTACGACCGCAAATTGCCAGGCATCCAAGACTATCTCGCTGCCTACATGACTCAAAAAGGAAAGTTATCGCAGGCCACTTGGTACCAGGTCTTGTCCATCAGACTCAAAGGTTGCCGCCGTCCTCTTTCCAATGTAGACGCGGCTACGATCAAGAAACACTACAGGAAACTGACCCTCGTAGTTCATCTGGACAAGAACAAGTTGGTTGCCGCAGAGAGCGCCTTCAAGTTGATCAGTCAGGCTCTGGATGTTCTGTCGGACCCCAGGAAGAGAAAAGCCTATTATAGGACGATTGAGTCGTCCTTCCAGTCCAAGAAACGCCTATTTTCTTCGTCAAGAATGGATGGTCCTTTCGGTTCTTGGTTGTCCACACACCAAGATCATCCCGAAGAGGTAGTTCCCACGAGTAAGGATTTCCTGCCCTGACACTGCCGATTCCAGGGAGCGCAACTATAAGCCCAGCATCAAAAGATGCAAGATTAGTAGGAAATTGGCTCGTTTTTAAAGTTGTCTGGGGACTTTTTGCAGTGGTTCTTTTTGTCAGAATATTGTAAACATATCAAGTTTATTGTGTGATGAGATTTACTACATTTTTTATCAAATGCTTTCCATTTTTCACTTGAATTTATTCCCTATTCAGTTTGCTTTTTTTTCTCTTTCCCTTTTAAACTTTCAGTCTTTTTTATGTAGATAGGATAAAATTTTCAAAAGTATTGAAGTTAAAAGAATACAAGAATGCAACTTATTTCGTATATATTATTAGGTATGGTAGGTTCATATTCAAAGCCAAAATAACAATATCCAAATCTTTATATATCTTACTTTTCTCATGATTGACATCAATTAATCAAAGGCTCTAAATTTAGGTGAAATATTTTTTCAAAAGTAAATAATTTTCATTAGGTAAAGTGCAGAATTTGTTGTGCTTCACAATTAAAAATCTCCTAAAAAACTTCGTGGGTGTAATTGTGAATATAAGTAATTCTAATAATTCTTCAATTTCTCATGCCATGGTTGAGGACATAACAGCTTCAAGGGGCATTTTTGTGAGGCCTAGCTTCTTGATTGTGCAAGTTCTCTACATCAAAGGAGAAGAACTAGAAAGCTAAAGTTGCAGCATCAGAAACATAGCAACTCCAACTGTGAAGAATGAATACTTCATTTTGTTTATGTATAATGCATTTGGTTACTTTGTAAATCTTTAAATGTGTCTAGTTGATGTAACCAAGGAATAATTAAATTCTAATGTGTTAAGTTAGCGTTAATGGTAGTCTAACCAATTGAATCTCTTGTTTTAGTGGGGTTACCTGACAACTTATGGACACTATGAGACATTAGCTTAGTAAGCAAGAATAGCAAGTAGGAAAAACATGTCCTTGCATCATCATTGATGTACTTGTTTCTTGTACAAAGACCCTTTATAAGGGTACTTAATTAACAATGAGATGTGTAAAACAATTACTGAAAAAGATCTTTTGAGTGGTATCATTTTCATTGCTATAATCATCTTCTTATTCTTCTATCCTTTGTATCTAGTTGCTATCTTCTTCAACTAGTAGGCATGAGCTATGTTGTCTCCAAAAAGAATTTAAAAAAGAAAATTGAAGACATGAAGGAACAACTTCATAAAATTAAGGCCAAGGCACTAAAAGAACTAGAACTAAAAATAGAACAATGAGAATAGCTGGAGATTAAAGAGATCTTAAGCTCAACCTTAATTAACTATGACTTATAGATTCCTTGTTCCTCAAGCATTGAAATTGACTGTATAAAAAATGCACCACTTTGTGTATAATGAACAAGTGTAGCTGCTATTATTGCTACACTTTGTTATAATTTGACCTCACATCCTTGTATGCCAAAGAAATTGCATTGTGGAATCTTCTCACATTTCTCTTCAACAAGCATATGTGGTTTAGTTTCCAAGCAATTTAGTTTGTTGAGTTTTCAAATGCTTCATAACCAATTGTTGTCTCATCATTGTTGTAGGAGTGAAACTTGATTAATATTAAATGAGGGGTAAACATGAAATTTAATTTATATAAAAGTTGTCCTATTTCTTTGTATAAAAGGGCATGCTTATTATGTAATTTTTGAGAATTTTGAAATAATAAAACTCTAGTATGGTCGTAGATGTAGGAACATTCAAATTTCAAACCTTATCAATTTCTTTATGTTCCTTTCACTTTTATTCTTTTTCAAATATTTTGTTTTCCAACATTTAGTATTAAAACTTTATTTCTAAAGGGACCAAAGGTGTAGTAGGATTGAAGGCATTTGAAGAAGGAAAAGTGAGACTCAACAAGGTCGATGGTATCAATTTCGGTTTCCAGAAGATGTAGATGCAAGATTATTTATATCAAAAGAAATTACATTAGCTTCTTTCGGGAAAGAAACCCAAAAAAATAAGTAAGAAAGACTAGGAGTTGCTAGATAGATAGGCCTTGGGAGTTATCTGATTGACATTGGCTCAAAACATTAATTTCAATGTCCAAATGGAGAAAACAATTATAGGACTGATATGGGTGTTGACTCATATATACAAAAAATCATTTGCTTTTAACAAGGTATATTTGATGAAAAAATTATTTAAATTGAAGATAAAAGAGAGTATTCTCTATTATAGATTATATAAACAAATTTAATTTGATTTTTAGTCAATTGAGTTTAGTGAATATGAATTTTGATTTTATTATTCTATTAACAAGACTAAGACTTTGATTATATTATCCTTATTATCAAAAAGTTAAAACGTTATTGTAACTATAGTAAGTAATTCATTGGATTTGCAACACTTATAGTTTAGTATAATTTGGAATTTGATTTTGAGTGAAGATATTCATAGAAGAAAGTTGGGTATATCGTAAAGCTCTATTTTTGCTTTAAGTAATGAAGGTGGAGGAATAACAACTTAATGTGATGATAATAGAGACAAATCAAAACCAAGAAAAAGAGTAAATCAAAATTTGGCACTATATGCTAAAATTGTGAGCGTAGGGGTCACTTTAAGTAATTGTTTTGAATTAAAGTTAGAAGCAAGATTAAAGGATGGAGGGAGTATTATCAGCTAAGATTAACTCATTGGTTGCAACCAAAGTAGCTAAGAATTGTGACGTTGAGTTTTGTTAGGGTTTTTAGAATTTCAAAGTACTTCTAGGTTTATGATTGGTGGCTAATAGGTGACATTGTTTTGAATATTAAAATTTTAATTGGTTCAATAAAATTAGTATTTAATAATAAATAAATAAATTGTCTTAGACTGCCTTCATTTACAGGGTGATTCAATGTCTAGTAATACAGGTCATAAATTAACTTGGGACAGATGTTCCATCGTCTTTTGTGTTCATGATTTGCCAATCCTTAGAAAGGTCCACCTTGGAATTGTGGATAATTTATTTATGATCCATAAAATTTTAAATTAAAGAAACTAAAAGGAGCCTTAGCCACCCAGAACAGTATGCTATCTAACTGGCTTCCTTTTACACAAAACATTACTTTATTGATGGTCTTAATCTGATTATGGGCATATCTGTTCTTAAAATTCTACGAACTTTCCTATTTCACAGAACATTACCGCATGATATTTTTGAAATCCTTTTATGTAGTAGCCCGTAATAGTAACCTGCTAATGTCATACATATATAACCTTGGTTAATCAAGTTTATAGTTCAACCATTATTACCTGTCAATTTAGGTTTGGATGCTCTCATGTCACCTCATAAAGAACAAATATGTTCTATAATAAATTGTTTTTCTGCCCCAGTGTGTGTATATTGGTAAAGTCATGCGTTGGATGGACAATCTCAAATCCTTCCTATTTATGCCAACTCATATGTGTACTAACGGATGCGACTGCAAGGAGACAAATTTGAGATGATACTGTGACTTGACCGTTTCCAACCGTACAAGCAAAATTTGGATGTTTTTGGAGAAGAATCATGGCTTTGTAATGCCAACTTTCTTGATTGCGCACCGTAACAGAACGAGGGTGGAGTCATGTTTTGATGTCCTGTCGTAGATTTTGCTTTCTTTTTTCCAAAATTCAACTTCTAGTATGTTCATCTGTTTGCCTTTTATCTTTTTTTTTTTTTTAGTTTATTATCTTCTGTCCGTCTCATTTTCTGTCTCATGTCAGAACTGTAATGAAATGTGTTGCATGCCTTGGAAACAGCAAAGATCACATGTGCAATGTTGTGTAGCTTAATGTCACGTGTAGCAACGCTCATGTTTATAAGACTTAAGGATCGTTTTCTCTATTTTAACGTGAGACTTCGTTACATTTTTTTTCACCAAATTCATTGATGTCCTCGTCGTGGACTGGGGTTCCCCTACTTACTCCCAGACCTAGAGTGCTTGGCGGCGGACATAAAATTCGGGTCGGGCTAGTTCTGATATCACTTATTACGGGATCATTATCGTCTCTCCGAAAAGCAACTTGTTGGGGTTTGCATTGTCCACGTTTATAAGGTCCAAGGAACCTCTTCTCCTTTCCAACGTGGTACTTCATCACATTATGCTTTACAACTTATGATAGATATGGATGCCATATAGAAAGAGAAGTAAAACAAATTGCTTGTAAGCTATAAAGAAAAGAGAAAGGGCTGCAGCTAGCTTAGCAACTTAGTGTCAAGGTTTTTAATGAATTCATCTTCAACTAGATTCCAAAATGGTTCTTCCAATGTGAAGCATCAGATGTTATTATGCTGTTTTACTGCCATACTTATTTACCGGTGCTGGAGTTTGGCAGATGGTGCATGAAATGCGAGAATTTCACCACATCTATCACGAGGCCACAGAACAGCAGATTGCCTCCCTAATCAACTCTCTCAGATGGTGCTTGTTGGCCCCATAATGTCCAGCTAGTATTAGGAAATTGTTTTGTTTTCTTGAAATTTTGTCCTCCCTTGCACCAAAAAAAACAAAAAAACTTCAATTAGACCTTAATAATTCTATCATGCATCACGTACAAAAGATTTTATCCATAAGTGGCATTTGACAATGTTGATGCAGTTTGCAAGTTTTTAGATGTTGATAGGACAAGTATGCGTTAACCCAATCTATTTTTGATTTTTCAAAATACCCTCATGGTTTATCTTTTCCCTTTTATTCTATTGACTTGTTGGCTTTAGCATCTTTTTATATGTTCATAAGTTATGGTTTTTGTTTACTTTTGATGGACCTTTTTTTTTAATGCAACATTCGAGTATTGAGTGTGTGTGGGGGAGGGGTTCATTTGCAATTGTTGTGCACATTCCTTCGGAATGGCAACGACTCTCACTACAGCTTTGTGAAAAGTTTTATGAAAGGTTTCTTCAGATGTGCAGCAGACCCTTTACCACCAATAAGGAAAAACACACAGATGTACGCATCTTCTTCTTTCGTTCATCGCAAAGTCTGGTTTTGTTGTAGCCGAACTTTGATTTTGATTTGAACATGATGGAACAGGGGTATTCAAGAAAATGGAAAGCTTTTGTTATTAATTCAACTGGTTATGAGTTAATTTTTTTTGTTTCGTTTTGGTTTCTAGTGTTAAAATAACCGTGAATATTTACACTTTCACCTTGTATGGTAGAGGTAACATCTATAAATAAAGGCCATATTATGTTCATCGTTAACAAGTTAATGGTCTTGCATCTTATAGGTGTAAACAAGATTAGTTTGCGTCAATTTGATACTTAAATTCAAATTAATTTGATAGTGGTGCTTTGAAAAATTTAAAATCACAATTGATCAAAATAAAATATAAATAAATAAATTAAATCGTCGGTAATTGTGGATCAAATATGAATAATAAGTGCTTTTGGGTTTCCTTTTCTTGTAATCATTGGCTTTCGAGATCTATGTGAGAAGTAGTACATTTGATGTTTTCATATGGAGATATCTGTGGCATGGGTGGCGAGCTGCCTATGTGAATATGATGTGAAAATGCTCCACCTTGAAGATAGAGAATGAGAATGTCATAAAATATTTTTGCTTGTAGCATTTGAGTCAATCTTACAAACAATAAATTATTTGAGACATGTAATTGAGTTACATTAGCTTCAATAAAATATTTTGATGTTCTTTAATATTAAAAATAAAAATATTACTTTTATTTGTTTGTTTATATTTAATTCAACTTTTTAAATGTAATAATTTATACTTCATATAATTATTTTATAATAAATTTAGTACATTATTAATTGATATTAATACAATTTGTTGAAATGCACACATAATATAACTACATATAAAAAATTTAACAAATAATGTGATACGTGTTGTTTAATTTAAAATTAATAAAAATAACTAAATAAGAAAAATTTTGAAGTATTATTATTTTTTTCATATTTCTTTTCCTCTTCTTTCCTTCTCTTTCTTCTTCTAAAGCCTCTCTTCTTTAAATTTAAATGATAAAATGAAAAATACCTCTTCAGATATTTAATTTGATTTCAGACAAATTTATGTTCTTATAAGAGATTAAGAATTCTTTGATACTATAAAACACAACATAAAGTTTTTTAAAAGATTATTCTTGAAATTTATATGGAATTACATCTAGTCTAATACAATTCAAATTTGTACTAGTATTAAATAAGACAATAGCATTAAACTTGAAATTATTTAAAAAAACAAGGGTTATTTTGATAAGTCATTTTCAAGAGGTTACTTGTTATAAGACAAAAAAATATCTTAAGGGAGTTTCTCAAGGTTCTGTGATTCTTGTGGGTCGGGCTCAAGTGTTTTTTCTAGTTCATCATAATCTGCTTCATTTTTAAGGTATTTGGCACAAAGAAATGAGATGATTTGATGGTCTGTTTGTTATTGGGATTTTAATTCTCTTAATTTTGTTTTAAGGATTTTAATTTGAAGATCTTGAATGATTGAATTGACTTTTTTAATACTTTGTTTTGAAAGAATAATAGTATATCATAAAGAAGTTCGGAAGTTAAGGGTATACAATTGGTTTGGAAGTTTCAAAAATTTGTTGATATAATCTCTTTGTATATTTAGGTCTTGAATGTGACTTTCTACTACTAATCATTAAGATGAATATTACTAACAAAACCACTACTTTTATTCAAGTGTAAAATTTTTAAATAAAAATTTCATTTGTTCTTGTCAATAATATACATCATATTGTTATCTTAGGAACTTCATTCATAAATTTAATTACTCCTCGTATTATCGATTATGATGTTATTTATTTTAAAACAAAAGTATAAAAATTATTTTTCCCATTCATGGAAAAACTAAAAACCAAAAATCTCAATCTTTATTTTTAAAGTTTCAAATCTCAACAAAATTTAAAATTTTCATTATGAGTAAAATTGACCAATTGACCATAAGTTAGTTGGTCATATGAAATGAGATTTTTAAAAGTAATTTTGATTGTAAAATTATTTTGAAAAGATTTAGTTTTGAAAGTTTGTAAATTTGATCCTTTTAAACCCAAGAAATTTCTCAATTATCAATCCTGTTATTAAAGTCTTCTAAAGTTATTTCTTCAATATAAATCCTAGTAGGGTCTAATTGAAAAAAGGAATAGGAGTTAGTTTTATATAAAATGGGATTTATGTGTATAGTCTAGGTTATATTAGTTCTTATAGTTTAATAGGTTGTTCATGGATATATGGTTCCCTAAGACAAAATGGGACAAGAACTAAATAACTTAAGTCTAAAGGTCTTAAAACAATATAAATGAACAATAAATATGTACAATAACCGTACAGCATTGGCTTTGATACCAAAATTAAACACTAATTAGTCAAAATAACAAAATACATCTAAAAATTAAACATTACACAAAAACAAAAAAAGATAGAAAAATTATTAAATTATTTTACAAAAGTATAATATAGGAAATTAGTATATCAAAGGTCATTTAGGCGTTATAACTTTGAAGAACAATTACTTGTTTCTAACCGATATACTATACTAGTTTTGAATATAAAGTATAATAATATATGATAGAAAACTTACAAAAGTTTTGAAAATTGGGGAGAAGAAATTCACATTGGATTTACATACTGAGGAAAGGGAAATATTTTATAAGTATTTTAAGGAGAAATCTATATGAAATTGTTAATTAGATTAATGCCTCCTTAAAGAAATGAAGTCTCTATTTATAGACTTAAAGGGAGTCTTCTAAAGTTCAAACTTTAAGCTTGTTAGAGTTCACCTAAAGTTGTTTTATTTCTTTGTGGAATTGGTAGTCACAAGCATTTATTTACATTAAAAGTTATTTTGTTGTTTTACAGAACTAGTAGTCACAAGCATCTATTTACATTGCAAGTTGTTTTGCAAAGTTGGCAATCACGAGCATCTATTTACACCAAAAGTTATTTTTTTGTTTTATAAAGCTTTTTTTTTATTGGATGGAAGGGAAAATGTCAAAATAATAATCCTCATTTTCTTTTAAGCCAATTGTTGGGTTTTTGAACTAAAGGATTTTAGGAAGTTAGGGGAGGCCTTAAGCTTATTTAGATATGGGCCAAAGATGATTGAGTTTGTAATAAATGTTTTATAATTATAAAATATTTTTTTTGGTTTGAGCCCTTGTTAACATAACACTGGTATGTGATTTTTGAACTAAAAAGACAGTGTTTGTGGGTTTAATATTTAATGGGTTTTAGAAATAAGGTTGAATTTTATTTAACTATGCTTGTATTTCTAATTTAGACAAGGCCTCTAAGAATTTGAAGGAGTCCCACTACTTGACTTTAAATCTTTTGATGATAATTTGAGTATTTTCTTGAATTTGATATTTAAAATTCCAAATCATCATCCAAGATATAAAGAATTTTATATGAAAAAAAGAATAAGGGGAAAAATCCTTTTTCGAGATATATGGTGTGATATTCTATTTTAATTAGATTATATCCTTTTTTGACTTGAGGAAGAAAAATATCTTCAGTGGATCCAAGATAAATTCACTATTGTTTGAACTAATTTAAGGTTTAGGAATAATCATTTTATGGTTGAAGTAGATTAATTATAAATGATTACCCTTTTGGTTCTAAAATTTAGAGGAAAAGTATTTGATTTTGCAAGTTCTTGTCCCTATTGATAAGGATTTAGAAATGTCTTTATATGGCAAGTCAAGTATGCAATCCTTATGAGTTTTATCAATACAGAAATGTTTGAATTTGGTGGACTTTATTATTTCAAGGATTACCATATAATAAAATTAGGATTTTGGGATATATGTTGGTTTATAATACCATTTAATGGGGAAGGATTTGGAAACAGTTATGGTAGGATCTAGGTCATAGAAACCATATTCTACAAATAGAACATTTTGGAAATTTGTTTTTTCAAAATATTTTGAAAAAGGTTTTGGAATGTGTGGTTATGTTAAAATAACTTAAGAGAAATTATTTTAAAAAATGTTTTGTGAAGCATTTTGAGACAAAGATTGGAATGAAATTTTTGTTTCTTTTTGTAAATTAAAGAATTGAGGGATTTTATCTTTTAGAACTCTTTTTGCTTTCTTGAAAATAGTGAAAGGATCTTAAGTATTAAAGAGGACCTCAATCCATTTTTTGATTTTTAGTTACTTTGAGACAGATTTGGCTTTTTCTTACTCCAATTGTGCTATCCATTATTGGATTTTGAGTTCTTTTTCTTCATGGTTCTTAAGTAAGTTAGCTTAAGTTTTTATAGGTTTGGTAGAAGTGATTTGGATTGGAGTAGTAGATTGGGGTTTTGGACTTTCTTCCTTTGAGGTCTAAAAAGGGGCTTTTCCTTTATCTTTATATTTTCATGACATGTTATGGTCTATTTTAAAAGAATTCTCTGATCAAAAAATCTAGTATGGAATTAATTTCCCCTTTGATATACTCAACATCAAATTTAAAAATTGATAAAATAGCTTTCCATCGAGTAAAAATATAATTTAAAGCTATATTTTGAACATCTTTTTATAGAACTTCTTTTATAGACTTGTAATCAATGTATAGAAGAAATTTTTTATTTAATAAACACTTGTAAAATATCTCCTTTTCCTTAGTGTGTAAACCTAGTGTGACTTTCAAATCCTTGAGCTAAATCAAATAGATTTGCCTATACCCAAATTTAGATTCACAACTTCAAACTTAGATATTCAAAATAAACTCGATACCTTAGTCTAATATAAATTCAATGTCTTTTCCATCTATGAATGAAATCTTGATTTCTTCCTAAATACTTGTAAAATATTCTCCTTCCTTTAGTGTAAAAACCTAATGTGAATTTCTTCTTCCAGATTTTAACACTCTTTTGTAAGTTTTCTATCCTATACTATTATATTTTATATTCAAAACCAATATAGTGTATTAGTTAGAAACTAGTAACTGCTCTTTAAAGCCATAGTGCGCTATAGTGCCTAAAAGGCTTTTGATATAACAATGTCTTATATTATACTTTTGTAAAACAATTTAATAATTTATTATATGTTTTACTTTGTGTTTCTATGTTTTTATGTAATGTTTAATTTTTAGTTGTATTTTGTTATAAAATTCCCATTAAGGAGCCTAAGATATGGGAGTATTGGAAAAGAGACGTAAATCTAATTAAAGGATTGAATTTTTTTAAGTCTATTATGAAGTAGTTTGGATATTCTATTAATATTTGGAATAAAGCTTAGGATGTAATTAAGGCTACCTAGAAACCTTTGAAGTTTTATTTTATCCAAGATTTTATCAGGTTTCAACAAACATTAGGGGTTTCTCTATAAGAGTGACTGTTCCAAAAATTGATAAAATAGCTTGCCATCGAGCAAAAATATGTTTTGAAACTATATTTTGAATAGGTTTTTGTAAAATTTCTTTTGCAAATTTGTAATTAATGTGTAAAAAAAAATTAGTTTAACAAATCACTTTGAAATTTTGTAATACATAAACTATGAAAAATAATTTCCTTTTTGATTATGGAATAATTCTTTTGAAAATCATTTTGGTGCACAGAAGTGAATTAAACAATTTGTTTTTTTCCATTGGAAACTTGCTTAAGAATACCTATATATTATACATTAAAGGCATCAGTTTCAACTATTTTTAGAAGGAAAGGGTTTGTAATACATAAATAAGGAATGATTTTAACTAGTGATTTAATTTATTGAACTACGGTAGTATGTTAAGGAGTTTAAAGGAATAGATTTTTCTTAAGCCTATCATAGAATGGTTTAGATATTCTATTGATGTTTGAAATGAAGTTTAGGACATAATTAAGGCTACTTATAAGTCTTTATAGTTATGTTTTATCCAAGATTTTATTAAGAAACAACTAAGGATCTTTCTGTAAGAGTGACTATTCTTTAGAAGATATAGTGGTCAAGGAATTTGATTCTAGTTTGGAATATAGAAATTTTTGGTTATGATATTACAAGGCCATTTTGTTTGATAATTGACATGTTTTTTTGCAAATGTTTCAAGTGTTGATCATATTTATTGTTTGTTTATACTTTTTCAAGACCTTTGGCCTTGAGTCATCTAGATCTTGTCTCACTTTGTCTTAGTGAACCATATATCCACCGACAACCTCTTAGACTATAAGAACCAATATAACCTAGTCTATACACATGAATCTCATTCTATGGAAAATCATCTCTTGTTCCTTTTGTTAATTAGACCTTATTAGGATTCATACTGAAGAAATAACTTTAAAAAACTTTAATAAAGGGATCAATGACTAGTAAATTCCTAAGGTTTAAAAGAATCAAATTTACAAATTTTTAAAACTAAGCTTTTTCAAAACCAATTTTACAATTAAAACAAAAGAAAGAGATATTTAAATTTCAAAATCTTTTGAAACTATTCAGCTTCTTTATCAAAAGTCTTTACGACATTATGAGAAAAATGATATAAATACATTCACATAAGACTTGTTCAAGTAAGAATAAAACCCCTTACAAAAAAGGTTTTAATACGTTTATACTTACAGTCCTTAAAGATGCAAAATTTACAAGTTTTCAAGATTTATTACTTAGTACTATAAAGTATAGTCTCTATAGTTAACTTATTTCTTTTACATATTATTCAAATTTTACAATTTCCCAACATAACAAGAACATTTTGAAAGTTTAGTTTTACAAATAAAAACTCATAATTACAAAATGCTAGAAGAACCAATTTTTATAATTTTAATTTTCAAATCATTGCAAACTTAGGATTTCTGCATCATATTAAAACATAGATTTCAATCCAAAAAAAGAGAAACTTTTTTACTTCAAATTGATATTTCAAAATCACATTCTATCATTCCAAAAGCTATTTAATGGAAAGATATTACTTTTTCAAAATAATGGATCCTAGAAGGAATTGCACCCTCTCAATTTAAGCCATAAACTGAACCAAATACAAAAATGTCCAAATCAAACAACACTTAAATGGAAAGGTTGTTCTTACTTTTAATAGAAATTCAAATGTTTACCAATTTTCAGAAATAGCCTTTATATCATCCACTATTGGCTTGAAACCCTAATTTTAAATTCCTTTTATCATCAATATACCTTATAAAGAGAAAACCTTACCTTCACCCCATAAGTTTTCGACCTTTGACCTTCCTAACTCATCTTTATAAAGTGTAGACTATCATACAACTATTCCATATTTAATTTATATAAATCAATTCCCCCTTACTTCACAAACCATTCCTAAAAACATTTCAAATGAACTTCATGTTTTTAAAAAAAGATTTTTCAAGTTGATTAAAAACATTTGCATAATGATTTCTAGGCAAAACATAACATTAAAAAAAAGAATGGTTTTTCAAAAATTTTTTACAAACTCGAGTTTAAATGCAAACTTAATTTTATAATTTTATTTTTCAACAAAAGGCACATATTTTATTCTTTGATTGGTTTGAAATATATGCTTTCCAAAATGATATTTCATACCCTTTCTTAAAAAAAAAAACTATAAGCCCTGTTATTTCAAGAAATAAAACTAAAGAATGGATTACTATTGATGACAAATAATTGACGCAGAACATCCTTTTTTAAGGCAATTAAAGCTTAAACATTAATAGGCTACAATTGATTTATCATTAAAACAATTTTACAAATGCCTATTTGCATACCATAAGAACTTAATTATCTATGGTAAAAAAACAACTACAAAAAAACTAAAGTTAAAATTACAAATCTTTTAAGACCTTCCAAGATAACTTATTTAGCCATTAAAAATCCTATTTTTAAACCTTTTCAAAAATACAAACTCATTAAAAAACTCATTAAATTTTAAAAGCCTAACTTCTGAGCATTACGTCACCAAAATCCAAAACTATTCACAACCTAAACCAAAATTCTCAAGATGAGACTTCCCAACTAGAAACCTTAAGTTAAATTGAATAGCTTGGCCCAAACCCATTCATGAACTTATAGCTCTAGACTTAGATATTCAAAATATACCCAATACCCTAGTTTAATATAGATTCAATACCTCTTCCATTTATAAATGGAATCTTGATGGCATGTTTGAATACAACATTCCTACCCTTCTATAACAAATGACCATGGTTGATAATGTCTATAAAACCTAAAACCAAATGTTTAATAAAATTATAGTAGGCTAGATTCTTCAGTTAACTTAAAGCGTAGTGGGATTACCATTTCATAGAAACTTAAAAACTTAAAATTCTTCAATTCATCAAAACTACTAAAGATCATGTACCAATTCTTAATTTACTAGGAAATATTATTAAGGATATAATAGTTTGTCTAATTCTTACAATTTCTTTACATTTTATTAGTGATCTAACACAGTGGATGGGTTCAAAATAGATCGTGGATAGGTTTGAAACCTCCAATTTCAATCAAAATTACTTTTTAAAATCTCATTCCATATGACCAATAACTTATGTTCAATTAGTCAATTTTACTCAAAAAAAACGTTTTAAAATTTGCCAAGATTTGAAAGTCCAAAAACACCTTAAATGAGAATTTAAACAATCCTATTTTAAGGCTGAAACTCTTTGTCAACAATTTGATTTTGATTTATCAAAAATAAAATCATCTACAAAACCCAAGCCCAAACATTTTCAAAAACCCAAAAGATTTTCAAAACCAATTCAACTTTTTTATTAAAAGCCTAAAAGATTTCAAAAAAAAAAAAAAGAAAGAAAGAAAACCTCCTATTTCAAATTACTTTTCTACAAAACCCAAAACACAATTAAAACATGTTGCCTTTTATTGTTGTGGTAAAAAGGGACATATTTTAAAATACTGCAAAATTAATAAAAGACTCCAAGAACTATAATTGGAAGAGAAAATATTTTCAAAAATTAGCCATCTTGTACATACTTCTAAATCTAAAATTGCTCCTTGAATTTCCTCAAAAGAAAGTGATTCTTTATAAATTAATGAAATTCAAAATACCTTTTCAAATACTCAATTTGAATCCACACAAATTAATATTCTTATGAGAGACCAAGAACTCCTCCTTGAACATATAAAATGCATCCAAGACCTAAACACATAAAGAAATTATATTGATAGATTTCTAAAACTTTTTGAAACTTTTAAATCAACTCCTTCCAATATTCCCTTAACTTCTAAACTTCCTTATAATCTCACTACTATTTTTTCAAAACAAAGCATTAAAAAAGTTACTCTAACCATTCAAGATGTTTAAAAAAAATCAGAACCTTTAAAATAAAACTAAGAGAATTAGAAACCTAATAACAAATAGATCACCAAACCCTCTAATTACTTTATGCCAAATGCATTGAAAATGAAGTAAATTTTGATGAACTAGAAAAAACACCTAAACTTGACCCAAAGTAATTGCAAAACCTCTAAAAACTCCTTAAAGATTTCCTTTTTTTCTTAGAAAAAGTAACTTTTTGAAAATACCTTATCAAAATAACCTTTATTTTTTCAAATGATTTTAAGTTTAATGTCATTACCTTGCTTAATACTAATGTAGATTTGAAATGCATTAGACCAATTGTAGTCCCATATAAATTTCAAGAATAAACTTCCAAAAAACTTTTGTTACTAATCATTCAAAGATGAACATCACTAATAAAACCACTACTTTTGTTCAAGTGTGAAATTTCCAAATAAAAACTTCACTTGTTATTGTCAATAGTATATATCATATTATTATCTTAAAAACTCTATTCATTAATTTAATTACTCCTTATATTGTTGATCATGATGATATTTGTTTTAAAATAAAAGTGCAAAAGTTATTTTTCTCATTCTTGGAAAAACCAAAAATTAAAAATCTTAATCTTATAAAAGCTCATTCAATTTATAAAAATAAGATTCGTACCTTGATTTCTTTAAAAGAATTTTTGTTATATTATTTACAAAAAGATCTTTCTTTTCAAAGAATTCAAAACCAACTTCAAGATTTTTCAATCCAACAAAAAATTTCTATTTTCTAAAATTAAATTCAACAAGAATGTTGCTTTCAAATGCTTTCTGGCACAAAAAATAACATATTGTTGGTATACTTTATAAAAATGATTTTGATCAAAAACAAATTCCCACAAAAGCTCATCCTATTTAAATTTTTGTAGAACTTGAACAACATTGCAAAAATGAGATTAAGAACTTAAAAGAGAAAAATCTTATTTCAAAATGACGATTATTTTGATCTTATGTAACCTTTTATGTTAACAAAAACTATGAAATTAAGAGAGGTACACCTAATAAAACTTTAAAATGGATTAGATATCCAATACCTAATAAAAAAGACTTATTGCAAACACTATATTTATAATTCATTTTTTCACAATTTGACATGAAATCAAGTTTTTAGCGAATTCAAATTCATCCAAAAGATCACTATAAGACTACATTTACTATTCCATTTAGTTAATATGAATAAAATATAAGGTCATTTGGTTTAAAGAATGTCCCTTCTAAATTTCAAAGAATCATGAATGACATTTTTTCATTGATGAGTCATATTTTTTGGAATGTAAGATCATTTTGAGTTTTGTATTATTTAAATAAATAAGTCATATTTTTCCAAAATTCATAGATTAACACTATAAACATTTGCAAAAATTCATTTTAATCATCAAACAAAATGGCCTTGTAGTTTTATAATAAAAGATCTCTTTATTCTAAACCAGAATCAAATTCCTTGATCACTATATCTCCTAAAGAATAATCACTCTTATAGAGAGATATCTAGTGTTTACTAAAAAATTCCTTGATAAAATCTTGGATAAAATAGAACTCCAAAGGTTTCTAAATAACCTTAATTATATTGTAGACTTCACTCTAAACATCCAAACCACTTCATGATAGGCTTAAGAAAAATCCAATTCCCTAGACTCCGCCTTAGTTCAACAAATTAAATCACTAGTCAAAATCATTCCTTATTGACATATTGCAAATGCTTCCCTTACTCAAAGAAGAATATTTTGCAATTATACAACATTTATTGCAAACTCAATCTTTTTTGACCTAGATCTAAATAAGCTTAAGGCCTCTTATAACTTCCTAAAAATCCTTTAGCTCGAAAAACACAACAATTGTTTTAGATGAAAATGAAGATAATTGTTTTGACATTTTTCCTCTTATCTAATAGAAAAAAAAAAGTGCATTGTAAAATAACAAAACAACTTTTGGTGTAAACAGATGCTTGTGACTACTAGTTTTGCAAAACAACAAAATAACTTTTAGTGCAAATAGATATTTGTGATTGCTAGCTCTGTATAGCAACAAAACAACTTTAGGCATACTCTAATAAGTTTTAAGTGCAGAATCTGGAAGGCTTCCTTTTAGTTTATAAATAAAGACTTCATTTCTTTAAAGGGGGCATCGATCCAATTAACAATCCCATATAGATTTCTCCCTAAACAGTTGTAAAATATTCCCTTTCCTTCATTATGTAAACGCAATGTGAAATTCTTCTCCCTAATTTTCAAAACTCTCTTATAAGTTTTGTATCCTATACTATTATATTTTATTTTCAAAATAATATAATGTATTAACTCGAAACCATTAATCACTCTTCAAAGTCATAATACCTAAGTGATTTTTGGTATAATAATACCTCATACTATAATTTTGTAAAATAATTTAATATTTTAGCTCGTCTTTTATTCAATGTTTTTATGTAGTGTTTAACTTTTGACTGTATTTTGTTATTTTAAGTATTTAGTATTAATTTTAAAATGTTTTAAGTAAACATTACAATTTATAATATTTAACATTGATTTAATAGTTATTTTGTAATTTTTTATATTTTAATATTCATTCAATGTTATTTTTTCATATTATAGAATTATATGTGTGTTTGACTTGTTTTATCATTATTTTAGTAACTTTTAATTAAATTTAGCAATTTCACATATTAATTTTTTCATTTAAGTAATTTTTATTCAAAATTAGTGTCA
>JAGSHU010000080.1:0-23881 GCA_021533255.1 Ceriops tagal | reverse complement strand
ATGAATTGTATAATACTTATTTCTTCTCTAAAATTAACCATAAGAGTATGAAGTTCTCGACTTCACCCTAGGATCTACTAGTTTTTGATACTGAGAAGGGGGTGAATCAGTATCACCACAATTCGTAGATATGTGAACAACTTCAACCTCTTCTTAAAAGCGAACTCTTTCTTAGATTCGACTAAGGTAGATCTATTGCTACCTACTAATCATAATAGTCCTCAAAGTCACCTTTCAGACACCTTGCCTATTAGGTCTTCGTTAGGTTATGGGTTGGCTGATACTTTTGCTGCATTCACACAACTCAATTCAAAACACAAAACATAAAACAAAGTAAGGACACACGAGATTTATGTGGTTTCGTTAACGTGACGTACATCCACGGTGGTAGGGACTCTCCCTTTACCAAGACAATCCACTATACTTGGGAATACCAGTTACAATGGATGTCTTAATCCTCTACTCCTTTCACTATTACAAATACTAAGCAAGTACAATACAAAGAGTGTCACTTATTGTGTCTACCCTTCTTCTAGCTTGTCTTGCGTCTGTTGAATTGTATAGGCTACTTCACTGCTGCTTAGAAATTCACCACAACGCTTTTTAACCTCTCTTGAAGAAATCTAGAAATACGTTGAGTTCTTTCAATGCTTTGCCGAATTCCTTCTCTAGGTTGTCTCACACAGCTCCTGCTTTCACCGTCTCACAGTCTCACCCATCACCTATTTCACAATCTCATTGTCTCATGGCTTGCCTCACGTTTCTGGTTTGGCATTTCACGTCTCACGCACATTTCTGGTTTGCACGCTTTGCTGGCTTCATGACTCATGTACGTTTCTGGTTTGCACACCTTGCTGGTCACATGCCTCACGTACGTTTCTGGTTTGCACGCATTGCTGGTCACACGCCTTACGCACATTTTTGGTTTGTCCTTGTTCGTTTTACACCTCCAGGCAGCTTGGTTTGCTCTCCCGATTGTCTCCTCTTTCACGGTTTCTCCTCTCTTCCCTTACGGACGATGTGCTATCTCCTCTCTTATCAATGGTGCGTTTTCCTCTCCTCTTACCGTGAGTCACACAGTTTCCTTCCAGTAGTTGCCCGGTTTCCTTGCTATGCAAGGTCTCCCTTGGTTTGCCGTGTGTTCACCCTTGTTGTCCAACCGGTTTACTCTTCCTTGTTGTAGGGTTTTGACTCACTAAGGTCTCACTTGCCGTTGGTGTGTTGTGACCGTGCTCTCCTTATTGCTGTCCACCTTTGCTTTGCCGTCCACCCTTTTGCCGTTGGTTGTGTTGTGCCGTGTAGGGTTGTTTGGACGTTCACCTTATTTAGTCGTGTACCTTCCTTCAGCCATTCACTCTTGTTTGCCGTTTGCACTTCTCTTGCCGAGAGTTCACCTTTGGCTATGTAGGGTTGTTTGGCTGAATCCCATTTGCCATTTAGCTTGTGTTGGCCGGTTGTCTCTTTGGACGGTTTCTCTCTTGTGTTTAGACGGTTCTTTCCTCTCTTTCAGTCGGTTGCTCTCTCTTGTATGGGCCGAATAGGGTTTTCTTCCAACCGGTGGTCTCACGCCTCATGCCTCACCTGTCTGTTTCTGGTTTTCTTCCAGTCGGTGGTCTCACGCCTCACATCTCACCTGTTCATTTCTGGTTTTTGCCGAGTAATCTCTATTTGGCCGTATATTCCCTGTTTTGCCGAAAGAGATGTCTTGTGTTTTGTCATGCTCCTCTTCTTTTTACTGTGTACCACTTTGGCTAGTTCCTCTATTTTGCCATGTTAGTGTTCTGCTGTGTTGGTTTTGCCATGTTGGTTTTACCGTGTAGGTTTTCTCTCTTCCAGCTATTGGTGTTTTACCGTTTGTTGTATTTGGCCGTTCCTTTGTGTTTTGCGATCCAGCACTTGCTGTCCAGCCATGTAGGGTTTGGTGCTGGCCAGTCACTTTAGGTTTACTGAATGTTCAATTGCCGACCTACTCCTAGCTTTGTCTTCCAAGGCCTTTATATACTCTCTTCCATGAAACCCTAATAGGGCTTACGTGGCAGATTTACGTTCTTGCCCTTACACGGCGAATTTACTTTCTTGCCCTTTCATGTGGCTTTACTTTCTTGCACAGTTAAACCTAGTTGACAACAATTACAACCCATACAAGGCTGTGGGAACAACAATCTCCCCCTTTGTAATTATTAGCAACACTCATAACAAAAGCCATTATGTAGCAATTTCAACTCCCCCTAAATATACACTCCCCCTTTCTTAACAGCTCCCCCTGCATTATTGCTTCTCTCCCCCTTTGCCAACCAATTACAAATCTGAAAAACTCGCAAAGTAGAGATGGAGGATTCACCTGAACTTCAGGCTTGAGGAGGCATTCGCACAGATAGACTCATTCTGTGCTTTTCAAACAGCTCTGTGGACAGAGATTTAGTTAGATCTTGTGTAGCCTCTTTAATAGATTTAGGTTCAACTTGTGAAAGTAAAGCAGTAGCTCCTACAATTCTTTTTCTTATTGTAACTCTTGCTGATGGGTCACCTATGATCTGATTTTCTTGATGAGACTAGTTCATGTTTTCTTTGGCTTTCTTTCTTACACAGTCTTAGTTGTAAGAGGATCTTTTTCTTTATGTTCAGACTCACTCTTCTCTGAGTCTGAACTTACTTCTTGTTCCTTTTCTTCAGGTTGGTTTGCTTCTTCATCTATATTAAAGTCATCTTCTTCATTGTCCTCAGCTTCTCCATTTTGCATTATTTTCCAGTTCTCATTTATTCTTACATCACTGGACATGATAACTTTTCCCAGCTTATGCAGGAAAACTCTGTAACCTTTTGTCTTTGCTGAGTATCCCACAAAGATGCCTTCATTAGTCCTAGCATTGAATTTTCCCAAGTTTTGCTCCTTGTTCTTCACAAAACATAGGCTGTCAAAGATTCCAAGATACTTGGCTATTGTCTTTTTCCCACTCTATAGCTCATATAGAGTCTTATCAGTATTGGGCCTTAGTAAGACTCTATTCAGTAGATGTATATCTGTAAATGTTGCTTTTGTCCAAAATCTTGTGTGAAGCTTGAATTCTAGCAATAAAGTTCTTGCCATTTCAACCACAGCTCTAATTTTCCTCTTTACCACCCTGTTCTATTGAGGTGTTCTTACTATTGCCATCTGATGATGAATTCCATGCTTCTTAAGGTAATCTTCAAAAGCTTTATTTGTAAATTTAGTGCCTTAATCTGACCTCAATACTTTGATCTTCCTTCCACTCTCATTTTCAGCCAATCTTTTGTATCTCTTGAAGCAATTTAGAACTTCTAACTTGTGTTTGAAGTGCATGATGCAGGTCCTTCTAGAATAATCATCAACAAACAAGATGAATTACTTCTCACCATTCAACCTTTTTGTCCTCATCGGTCCACACAAATCAGTATGCACAATATCAAGCACTGCTTCAGAACTAAACTCTTTGGTCTTATACTGCTTTCTGGCATGTTTTCCTTTAGAGCATGCTGAGCAAACATACTCTCTCTCCTGAGGTTGGGAATGTCTCTGATTGCATGAGTAGTAGTCAGCTTCCTCATGTTCTTCTGTGATAAGTGTCCCAGCCTCTTATACCATAATTGATTTTCTTCTTCTTTGGTAAGTAAACAGCTATTTGTCTTGTCCTCATCAATCACATATAAATTTCCAGCTGTTCTCTTCCCGGCTGCAACAATATTGCCTTCTTTACTCTTTACCTGGCAACCTATTTTTGTGAATATTACCTTATGGTCTTCATTGCATAGTTGGCTGACAGATGCTACATTATATCTGAGTCTTTCAACGTCCAGAACATCTTTTAGCTTTCCTCTTCCAATGTTTACTGACCCCTAACCATTGATGTTGAGTGAATCATCATTGCCAAACTTGACTCTGCCTTCTCTTGACTTGTTTAGCTTTGACAATTTACTCTTATCTCCCGTTATGTGTGAAGTGCATCCACTATCAAGGATCCACTGCTTATCCTTGTAGTCAGCCTTTAGTGCAATTTCAGCTATATTAGCCACCTCCCTTTTAGCTTTATATTCCTTCTTTTGAACTGACTAGAAGATAGCTTTCTCCTTTTTCTCAGCTTTGACTGCACTATTTGTTTTCATTGTACCATTGAGTGCCTTCTCTTGCTCAAAGAGAAGTGTCATGCATCTCTTGGCATTATGGCCATCTTGCCCACGCCTTTCACACTGTTCCAAGTCTGCCAATATAGCAAACTTGTTCTTTGAAACCACTGGTTTGGGCTTTCACCAACAATCCTTGTTAGCATGTCCTTGCCTTTTATAGTATGTGCAAGAACTCACGACAGTGTTCTCTTCTAAATTATGTATTGTCTCCCCTTGTATGTAGCATTATATCTTCTCAAGTTGGAGATATATACTGGCCTTCTCCACCAGCAATTACTCGCCTTATGACCCCAAACTCCACAATAAAGACAGTGACCTTGAAACTGCCTCTTCTTGGGTCTAATCACAACTTGTTTTCTTTTGTTCATTATTTGCTGTGTAGGCAACATAGCTGTCTTCTTTGCTTGTGTGACTTTCATTTTAGTCACCTTCTTCTCCTTCTTCTGTTTAGTCGTAGCCCTTTACTAGCTGACCTTCTTTTCTTCATTTTTGTTTGCCACCCTAGGTTGCTTCTTCAAATCCTCTTTATTCTCAGCTATCTTCTCCTGAGTCATAACCTTCTTTTTCAACTTCTGTGGCACATTCTTATTATCTTTAGGCAATGCAGCCTCAGATTGCTGCACTTTCTCTTCATTCTTCTTTTCTCTTGCAGAACTTGTTTCTCCTATCATTTCAAGCTTCGGCACGTTCTCTTCACTCCTTTTTAGTTGTTGCTGAAGTCTCGGCAACTCTTTCTCCATTCCTTCAATTTTTGAAGTCCTTGAGCCAAGCTCTATTGTAAGGCCTTCACATATTTTGATCTGTTTTTCAAATCTTCTCTTCAAGTCAATATGTTCAGCCCTTATTTCATCCTTTTGACTTTCAGCTTCCTCAGACTTTGCTTAAACTTGTTTTATGTGAGCCTTCAACCTTTTCATGATTCTGCCCCTTTTGATTATCTCCTTTGAAGCTGCTTCCAACTCAGCTTCAAGATCTGGTTCTTCTTCATCAACCTCCTCTTCCTCTTTAGAGGTTGAACTACCACCTTGAGTTGATGCCATAAAGGCTTGCTCATCTGATGATTCTTCATCTTCTTCCTCATCAGCTTCTTTTATCTGACTCATATAACTCTTGAATGAGCCTCTCTTCTTTTTCTGTGGGTTGGCAATCTTCTTGCTAGACTTCTTTGATTTGAATGATGGTTTTCTCCATTTTGAATTCGACTCATCATCACCATCCTCATCTTCATCATCAAGTTTCACTTTGCACTAAGAAACAAAGTATCCAGTTTGCCCATAACAATAACATCTCAAGGACAACTATCCTTTTCCCTTCTTAGACCCCTTCTTGAATTTTCTTGTGAAGTATGCCAACAGTTCACCTTCACTTTCTTCCTCCTTCTCATCATCATCCTCACTAGATGATTCTTCCTCTTCTTTCATCTTTAAGTGTTTCATAACTTTGAAAGCTACCTCCTTTGATACCTTTGACGTTGAGGAGCTCTCAGTTGACTTTATTCTCATCTCATATGCAATGAGATTGCATTGGAGATCATGCAGAGACATAGAATTGAGATATCTACTCTCCTTTATGGTTGCCACCTTTGAGGCAAACCTTTCAGGCAAAATTCTCAGAATTTTCTTCACAATAGATAAGTCCTTCTTGTTCTACCCATGACTTTTAAGATCGGTTACAGCATTAATAACCCCAGTGAAAAACTCTTGGACTATCTTATTCTTTTGCATTCTGAGGGATTCATATCTCTCCTTGAAAACTTGAAACTTGGCCTCCTTCATCCTGCCATCACCTTCATAGACTTTCTGCAATCTGTCCTATATTTCCTTGGCCGATTTGCAGTCCATAACTTTAGTATACTCAGCATCTGTCAATGCTAAAATGATGACGTTTGAGGCCTTCCCATTTTTCTCAAACTGCCTTAATTCCTCTGGGGTTGAATCTTTACCTTCTTCTGAGGCCACAAAACCCTCCTGTACAGATTTCACCACGTTTATGCCCATGGTTGCCAATACCACCTGCATTCTTGCTCTCCACATATGGTAGTTGGTTCTGTTGAAGATTGGAACCTTCTTGCTGTAAGTAATGCTGGTGCTGGTACCAACATCTATTTCTCAGTATGCTAAACAAGTTAAAACTTTTGAAACCCTTCAAACTAGTACACCAAGCTGTTAAGCTTCAAATTGGTGAACCTTGCTCTGATACCAACTGAAGTTCCTGACTTCACCTTAGGATCTACTAGTTTGTGATACTGAGAGGGGGGATGAATCAGTATCACCACAATTCGCAGATATGTGAACAACTTCAACCTCTTCTTAAAAGTGAACTCTTTCTCAAATTCAACTAAGGTAAATCTATTGTTACCTACTAATCACAATAGTCCTCAAAGTCACCTTTCAGACACCTTGCTTATTAGGTCTTCGTTAGTTTATGGGTTAGTTGATACTTTTGCTACATTCACACAACTCAATTCAAAACATAGAACGTAAAACAAAGTAAGAACACACGAGATTTACGTGGTTCTGTCAACGTGATGTACATTTACGGTGGTAGGGACTCTCCCTCTACCGAGACAATCCATTATACTTGAGAATACCAGTTACAATAGATGTCTTAATCTTCTGCTCCTTTCACTATTTCAAATATTAAGCAAGTACAATACAAAGAGTGTCACTTATTGTGTCTACTCTTCTTCTAGCTTGTCTTACCCCTGTTGAATTGAATAGGCTACTTCACTGCTGCTTAGAAGTTCACCACAATGCTCTCTAACCTCTTTTGAAGAAATCTAGAAATACGTTGAGTTCTTTCAATGCTTCGCCGAATTCCTTCTCTAGGTTGTCTCACACAGCTCCTACTTTCATCGTCTTACGGTCTCACCCGTCTCCTATTTCACAATCTCACTGTCTCACAGCTCGCCTCACGTTTTTGGTTTCGCGTTTCATGTCTCATGCACATTTTTGGTTTGCACGCTTTGCTGGTTTCACGACTCACGTACGTTTCTGGTTTGCACGCCTTGCTGGTCACACGCTTCACGTACATTTCTGGTTTGCACGCATTGCTGGTCACACGCCTCACGCACGTTTCTGGTTTGCCCTTGTCCGTTTCACACCACTGGGTAGCTTGGTTTGCTCTCCCGGTGGTCTCCTTTTTCACAGTTTCTCTTCTTTTCCCTTACGGACGGTGTGCTGTCTCCTCTCTTATCAATGGTGCGTTTGCCTCTCCTCTTACTGTGAGTCACACGGTTTCCTTCCAGCCGTTGCCTGGTTTCCTTGCTGTCCAAGGTCTCCCTTGGTTTGTCGTGTGCTCACTCTTACTGTCCAGCCAGTTTACTCTTCCTTGTTGTAGGGTTTTGACTCACCAAGGTCTCACTTATCGTTGGTGTGTTGTGACCATGCTCTCCTTATTACTGTCCGCCTTTGCTTTGCCATCCACCCCTTTGTCGTTGTTTGTGTTGTGCCGTGTCGGGTTGTTTGGACATTCACCTTATTTGGCCGTGTACCCTCCTTTAGCCATTCACTTTTGTTTGCCGTTTGCACTTGTCTTGCCGAGAGTTCACCTTTGGCCTTGTAAGGTTGTTTGGCCGAATCCCATTTGCCGTTTAGCTTGTGTTGGCCAAATAGGATTTTCTTCCAACTAGTGGTCTCACGCCTCACGCCTCACCTGTCCGTTTCTGGTTTTCTTCCAGCCGGTGGTCTCACACCTCACATCTCACCTGTTCGTTTCTAGTTTTTGCCGAGTAATCTCTATTTGGCCATATATTTCCTGTTTTGCCAAGAGGGATGCCTTGTGTTTTTCCATGCTCCTAATCTTTTTGCCGTGTACCACTTTGGCCAATTCCTCTATTTTGCCATGTTAATGTTCTGCTGTGCTAGTTTTACCATGTAGGTTTTCTCTCTTCCAGCCGTTGGTGTTTTGCCATTTGCTGTATTTGGTCGTTCCTTTGTGTTTTGCCATCCAACACTTGTTGTCCAACCGTGTAGGGTTTGGTGTTGGCCGGTCACTCTAGGTTTGCTAAATATTCAATTGCTGACCCATTCCTAGCTTTGTCTTCCAAGGCCTTTATATACTCTCTTCCATGAAACTCTAATAGGGCTTACGTGGCGGATTTACATTCTTACCCTTACGCGGCAAATTTACTTTCTTGCACATTTAAACCTAGTTGACAATAATTACAACCCATACAAGACTATAGGAACAACAGAGTGGGTACTATTAAATTAGGATGAGGGAAGGTGATAAATGGACAACTACATTTAAGACTAGGCATAGTTTGTATGAATGGTTAGTTATGCCCTTTGGTTTGACTAAAGCACCTAACATTTTTATAAGATTGATAAACCATTTTTTGACACCTTTCCTAGAAAAATTTGTTGTGACTTATTTTGATAACATATTAGTATACAATAAGAATTTAGAAAAACATGTTGAACATTTGTGTTGTGTGTTTAATGTGTTGAGAAAAGAGAAATTATATGTCAAATTGAAGAAATGTGATTGTTGCAAAGATTATGTCATTTTCTTGGGTTATGTCATGTCTACTCATGGCATAAAGGTTAATAAAGGGAAGATTAAGGCTATTCAAGAATGGCCTATACCTGAGAGCATGAGTGATGTAAGGAGTTTTCTTAATTTGGCTAACTTTTACAAGAAGTTCATTAAGGATTTTAATACTATAGTTGCACTATTGATTGAAGTGATTAAAAGGAGTAAGTTTTAAGTGGGGTAAGGAATAACAAGATATCTTTGATTTGCTTAAATCTAAGTTACGTAATGCATCACTTTTTGCTTTGCTTAATTTTTCTAATATCTTTAAAATTAAATATGATGCATTGGGCATTAAGAATAGGGAAGTTCTCATGTAAGAGAAATAACTTATTGTATTCTTTAGTGAGAAGTTGAGTAAGGCAACATTGAATTATTCAACTTATGATAAAGAAATGTATTCATTTGTTAAGACTTTAGAAATATGGTAGCATTACCTTTACCCTAAGGAGTTTGCAATTCATACTAATAATGAGTTTTTAAAACACTTGAAAGGGCAAGGTAAGTTGAATATAAGACAAACAAAATGGGTTAAATTTATCAAAACATTTCCTTATGTGATTCAATATAAATTAGGTAAGGAAAATGTTGTTATTGACATTTTGTCACATAGGCATACATTGATTAGCACTTTAAGCATTAAGTTGTTAGGGTTTAAGCATATTATTAATTTGTATACTAATGATGTTAATTTTGGTATGTATGTTGCATGTGAAAAAGCTACTTTTGGCAAGTTCTATAGATATGAGGGGTATTTGCTTAGAGAGAATAAGCTTGGTATTCCTCAAGGGTCTATGATGGCACTCATTATGAGAAAAACACATAAAGGTAGTTTAATGGGACACTTTGGCATTCAAAAATTTTTTAATGTTTTGAATAAGCTTTTTTTTTTTTTGCCACATGTGAAAAGGGATATTGAGAGAGTCTGTGCCAAGTGTATTACATGTAAACAAATTAAGTTTAAGGTTTTGCCCCATAGTAAATGTATGCCCTTAGAACCTCCTCAAGAATTTTAGATTGACATTTCTATGGATTTTATTCTTGGATTGGCTAGGTCCAAAAAAGGTTAAGATTTTATTCTTGTTATAATTGATAGGTTTTCAAAAATGGTGCATTTCATTGCTTGTATCAAAATAAGTAATACCATATATATTATAGACTTATTTTTTAGAGAGATTGTTTACCTACATTGAATGCCAAAGTAACCATAATGCAAAATTTTTGAGTCACTTTTAGAAGACATTGTGGGGTAAGCTTGGAATGAAGTTGTTTTCTACAACTTGCCACCCACTATCAAATACACAAACTGAGGTAGTAAATCAAACTCTTGGTATGTTGTTGCATGTTATTATTGCTGAAAACTATAAAATCTAGGAAGAATGTTTGCCTTTTGTAGAGTCTGCCTATAATCGTGTTATTTATAGTACTACAAGTTATTCTCCTTTTAACCTTGTTTATACTTTTAACCCATTATTTCCTTTGGACTTAGTGTCATTGTCCATACAAGACAAGATTAATTTAGATGGAAAAAAAAAGGCCGAAGTGGTTAGGCATCTTCATGAGAAAGCTTGGCTTAACATTGAGAGGAAAACCAAATGATATGAAACACTGACTAATAAAGGACATAAGCATATCACTTTCAACCATAGTGATTAGGTTAAGGTACACTTACAGAAGGTTAGATTTCTTATGCAAAAGATATCAAAGTTGCAATTCAAGGGAGATGGTCCATTTCAAGTGGTGGCAAGAGTCAATGATAATGTATATGTACTTAACTTACCATGTGAATATAATGTGAATGCAACATTTAATATTTTTGACCTTTCTTTTTTCGTCTTTAATGATGTAGATGCTAATTTGAGGATAAATCATTTTAAAAAGAAAGGGAATGATGGAAGGAATACTGTATTAGTTTAAATTAACAAGAAAGTTGATGCTTTACAAAACCTTAGAGGGTCAATAAGAAGAGTAAGGTTAAAGAAAATAAAAGTACTCAATAACTTATTATGCAACATTTACTTATAAGAAACTACTAGATGTGAATTGAGGATGATGGAGGCTTCACCAGGGCTTGCAAATGTGTCATCTACGAAGGAATATGGAAAGCTATGACCCTAAGAAGGAAGTTGGAGTTAGGAACCCATTATTTTTATGAATTTTATTGTTATGTAGTGGGCTGGGTGAATTTCAGCGTTTTAATGGGTTATTTTCATGAGTTTTTAGTATTATGTAATAGGTTGAACGAATTTTATTAATAAGCCTATCTTGGTAGCTTATGTATTACTAAGTTATTTAGTTTAAAACAACTAATCAGCTAGGGTTTTGGTAGTTAACATATAAAAAGGAAAAAAGGATGACTAGAGAAGGGAGAACTTTTTTTATAAGTGAATAAGCTAGTTTCTTTAGTTCTTTAAGAACTATGAACTTTCATACTTGAATGTGTTGGTTCAATAAACTTATCTTCTTCAATGTTATTGTTGTTAAGAGTGGTGTCTAAATCCTATAGTTATAGTTTTTGGTTATTTTATAATTGTTGACTTAAAATTTCAATCCTTTAACTTATGTTAAAATGATCTAATACCAACATTGGTGTTAAGTTCTGTTTACATATAATTGGAGTTTTATAGCTTTGATATCAAATGATACAGACTTCAATTATATGTAAAGAAAATCTAATACAGATGTTGTATAAGATCATGGCAAGAAAATGGAAGCATGTAAGTAAATCATTTCAAGATCAAATTATTGGTAATGTTTTTTATCCTTTTAAAACTAGATAATCATCAAGGCATTTGTACACCAACTTAGCATTCATTTCTCAAATAAAATCCAAATATATATATAAAAAAAAAGCATTGAGTGATAAGCAATGGGTGCATGCCATGGAAGATTAGTTAAAATAATTTATAAGAAACTAAGTATGGACTTTAGTCCTTAAACTTAGAGACTATCTTGTTATAGGCATAAATGGATGTTTCGCAACAAATTAGATAAGCATGGGAAAATAGTTCAAAACAAGACTAGACTAGTGGTTCAGGGATACAATCAATAAGAAAGACTAGACTACAATGAGATCTTTACACTTGTGGCTCAATTAAAAGTCATTTGCATCTTACTAGTATATGCATCTTTCATGAATTTCATCTCATATCAAATGAATGTCAATAGTGCATTTCTTAATGGTATTATTGATGAAGAAGTGAATGTTAAATAGCCTCTAGGCTGTGAAAGCATTAAATTTTCTAATAATGTATTTAAGCTCTCTAAAGATCTATATGGATTAAAACAAGGCTCTTAAGCTTGGTATAAGCAACTAAGCATTTTTTTAATTCAAAAAGGTTTTATAAAAGGTAAGGTGGACTTCACGTAGTTCACAAAGGTAAAAGATAAAGATTTATTGATTGTGTAAATTTATATTAATGACATTATTTTTTATGCCAAGTTGAGGGTCCTACGATGGACAAGGGTAGGCTCTGATACCACTTGTCACGCGGTCATTACCTTCTCCCCAAAAGGCAACCTATTGAGGTATGTAGTGCCTACGTCTATATGGTCCAAGATCCCTCTCTTACTCGAGAATGTGGGAGTTGGGTAGTGTGCACCCATTACATTTTCCCACACCAAATTCATCAACGTCCTCATCGATGTTCTTAGACACGTACCAAGCCAGCAAAACCAGGGGTTCTCGGCATTCCGTGCCAAGTCGAGGGTCCCACGATGGACAGAGGTAGGCTTTGATACCACTTGTCACGGAACCATTACCTTCTCCCCAAAAGGCAACTTGTTGGGGTGTGCAGTGCCCACGTCTATATGGCCCAAGATCGCTCTATTCCTCGAAAATGTGGGAGTTGGGTAGTGTGCACCTGTTGCATAATGCCCTTAATTTGCAACAAGTTTTTAATGTATTTATCATATTGTTCATTGTTAGAATATATTATGATCTTTAGAGGTTTTACAAGATATGACCTAACCACATGATTGAAGATTGGTTGATTCTTTTGATTGTCTCTTTCCTATCTTTTTATACCCTCAGAATAGTTATGATAATCAATTATTTGCTTTTTCTGTATCAATAGGCCTTTTAAGGTCTATTTGCCTATTCAAGACAAGCTATAATTAATGAATTCAATAATATTTAGTTTTACTTTTTTCTTCTCAAAGTAGTTATGACAATCAATAACTTATTTCATCTTAGTCTTGCAATTCAAATACACATTAAGGTTATTTATTTTTCCCTTAGAAAGAGGGAATATTTTGATTCTTCCCAAAATATGGTTAGAAGCGTCATGCCTTCTTGCATCCTTTCAACCACCTTTATTATTGATAAATTTGATTATTGTGGCATGATCATCAAAATTGGCATCATTATATTCATCATCATCATAATCATCATTATGATTACGATGCTCTTACCTTTATGCATTAAAAGCTTCACGTACTCATCCCCTTTGCAAATCAACTATAATAACATCTTGCCTCTCCATTTGATCTTTCATGTCACCAAACATAACATTCATGCACTCAAACTATTGCTGGATAAATTGAAGCATGGATGAATCACCCTTCTTGTCTGTTGTTCCCATAGCCTTGTATGCAGAAGTGGCTCATTCCCACAGCCTTCTTAATTGTTGTCAATTAGATTTAAGTGTGTAAGCAGAAGTGGCTCATTCAAGCATTCAAGGGATGAGTTTCTCAGTAGAAAGAAAAGAACAAGAAAAATAAATTAAGGAGGATAATGCTGAATTTTGAATGGAATAGTAATATGAAGCCACATGGAGGGGCAAGAAAGGAATTTCACCGCAGCTCCAGTAAGCCTTATTAGGGTTTTCATAGAAGGGAGTATATAAACCGGTAGAGCAAGAGAAAAAGATGGAAAAGATGCCACCGTGAGAGCAAAACGTGAAAGACGCCATCGGGAGAGCAAAACGTGAAAGACGTCACCGGGAGAGCAAACCAAAAACACCACCGGGAAAGCAAACCAGAAACGCACCACCTACAAGAAAAGAGATCAGAAACAAACCACCCAAAAGAGAGGACAGTAGATCTAGTATCCGTGAGACCACCCGGCATGACAAACCAGAACGACCCACCAGGTGTGATAGACTACAATGTCCCATCATACGTGACAGACCAGAACGACCCACCAGACGTGAACCAGAAAAACCAGAAGCGTGAGGTGGCTGAGAGTGAACCAGAAAAACCAGAAGCGTGAGGCGGCTGAGAAACGTGAACCAGAAAAACCAGAAGCATGAGGCAGCTGAGAAACATAAACCAGAAAAACCAGAAGCGTGAGGCGGCCAAGAAACGTGAACCAGCAAACCAGAAACATAAAGCAGGCCGTGAGACATGAAGCGCCAGACTAGAAACGTGAGGCAGGCTGAGAGACGTGAACCAACAAAACCAGAAGCATGGTACAGGCCGTGAGACGTGAAACGACAGACCAGTAGCATGAGGCAGGCCATGAGACGTGAAACGGCAAACCTGAAGCATGAATGCAAGCCGTGAGACAGTGAGACAGTGAAACCAGGAGTTGGGTGAGACAACCTAGAGAAGAAATTCAGTGTAGCATTTGAGAGAACTCAACGTATTTCCAGATTTCTTCAAGAGAGGTTAGAGAGTGTTTTGGTGATCTTCCAAGCGGTAGTGAAGCAGCCTATTCAAATCAAATAGAGACAACACAAGCTAGAAAAAGGGTAGACACGGTAAGTGACACTCTTTGTATTGTGATTGCTTTGTATTTGCAATAGTGAAATGAGTAAAAGATTAAGACATCCATTGTAATCATAGGGAATACCACACTGGTGTTCTCAAGTATAGTGGATTGTCTCGGTAGAGGAAGAAACTCTACCACCATGGAGTACGTCACATTAACGGAATCACATAAATCTCTCATGTCCTTGCTTTAAATTTATATTCTATGTTTTGAATTGAGTTGTGAACACAATTAAAGAATCATCAAACCCATAACCTAAAAGAAGACCTAATCAAGAACAACCAATCCGTTTAATAAGCAAGGTGTCTGAAAGGTAACTTTGGGGATTATTGTGACTAGTAGGTAACAATAGATCTACCTTAGTTGAATCTGAGAAAGAGTTCATTTCTTAGAAGAGTTTAAAGTTGTTCACCTCTCAATTAAAAAGAAGGGGTGTAATACTGATTCACCCCCCCTCTCAGTATTACAGGCTAGTAGATTCTAGGGTGAAGTAGGGAACTTCAATTGATATCAGAGCACAGGTTCACCAGTTTGAAGCTTAATAGCTTAATGTACTAGTTTGAAGGGTTTCAAAGTTTTAACTTGTTCAGCATACTGAGAAATGGATGTCAGTACCAACATCAACATTACTTACAATAAGAAGGTTCTAATCTTTAATGGAACCAACTACCATATGTGGTGAGCAAGAATGCATGTGGTATTTGCAACCATGGGCATGAACGTGGTGAAATCTGTACAGGAGGGTTTTGAGCCTCCAAAAAAAGGTAAAAATCCAACCCCAGAGGAATTAAGGCAATTTGAGATCAATGGGAAGGCCTTAAATGTCATCATTTTAGTATTGACAAATGCTGAATATGCTAAAGTTATGGACTGCAAATCTGCTAAGGAGATATGGGACAAATTATAGAAGGTCTATGAAGGTGATGGCAGAATGAAGGAGGCCAAGCTTCAAGTTTTCAAGGAGAGATATGAATCCCTCAGAATGCAGAAGAATGAGACAGTCCAAAAGTTCTTCACCAGGGTTATTGATACTGTAAACGACCTTAAAAGTCATGGGAAGAACAAGAAGGACTCATCTATTGTGAAAAAAATTCTGAGAATTCTGCTTGAGAGGTTTACCTCAAAGGTGGCAGCCATAAAGTAGAGTAAAGATCTCAATTTTATGTCACTGCATGATCTCTAATGCAATCTCATTGCATATGAGATGAGAATAAAGTCAACTGAAAGCTCCTCAACATCAAAGCTATCAAAAGAGGCAGCTTTCAAAGCTATGAGACACTTGAAGGTATGAGAAGAGGAAGAACCATCCAATGAGGATGATGATGATGATGAGGAAGAAAGTGAAGGTGAAGTGTTGGCTTACTTCACAAGGAAATTTAAAAAGGGGTCTAAGAAGGGAAAAGGACAGTTGTCCTTAAGATGTTATCATTGTGGGCAGATTAGACACTTTGCTTCTCAGTACAAAGTGAAACTTGATGATGAAGATAATGATGGTAATGATAAGCAGAATTCAAAATGGAGAAGACCATCATTCAAGTTAAGGAAGTCCAGCAAGAAGACTGCTAACCCACAGAAGAATAAGAGAGGGTCATTCAAGAGTTATATGAACCAGACAAAAGAATCCAATGAGGAGGATGATGTAGACTCATCAGATGAGCATGCCTTTATGGCATCAGCTCAATGTGGTAGTTCAACCTCTGAAGAGGAAGAGGAGGTTGATGAAGAAGAACCAGATCTTGAAGCTGAGTTAGAAGCAGCTTCAAAGGAGATAATCAAAAGGGGTGTTACCATAAGAAGGTTGAAGGCCCATATAAAACAAGTTGAAGCAAAGATTGAGGAAGTAGAAAGTCAAAAGGATAAAATAAGGGCTGAACATATTGACTTAAAGAGAAGATTTGAAGAACATATCAAAATATGTGAAGACCTTACTATAGAGCTTGGCTCAAGGACTTCAACAATTGAAGAAATGGAGATAGAGTTGTTGAGACTTCAGCAACAACTCAAAAAGAGTGAAGAGAACTTGCAGAAGCTTAAAGTGGTAGGAGAAACAAGCTCTGCAAGAGAAAAGAAGAATAAAGAGAAAGTGCAGTAATCTGAGGCTGCATTGCTTAAAGATAATGAGACTTTGCCACAGAAGTTGAAAGAGAAGGTTAAGTCTCAAAAAGAAAAGACTGATCAACCAGGAATAGTGAAGGTTGAAAATAAAGAAGATTTGAAGAAGCAACCTAGGGTTGCAAACAAAAATGAAGAAAAGAAAGTCAGCCAGTAAAGGGCTACGGCTGAACAGAAGAAGGAGAAGAAGGCGACTGAAATGAAAGTCACACAAGCAAAGAACCCAGCAACCTTGCCCACACAGCAAGTAATGAACAAAAGAAAATAAGCTGTGATTAGACCCAAGAAGAGGCAGTTTCAAGGTTAATGTCTTTATTGTGGAGTTTGGGGTCATAAGGCAAGTAAATGCTAGTAGAGAAGGCCAGTATATGTCTCCAACTTGAGAAGATCCGATGTTGCATACAGGAGGAGACAATACAAAATTCAGAGGAGAACACCTGTCGTGAGTTCTTGCACATACTGTAAAAAGCAAGGACATACTGATAAGGATTGTTAGCGGAAGCCCAAACTAGTGGTTTCAAAGAACAAATTTGCTATATTGGGAGACTTGGAACAATGTGAAAGGTGTAGGTAGGATGGCCATAACGCCAAAAGATGCATGACACTTCTCCCTGAGCAAGAGAAGGCACTCGATGGCATTGTGAAAACAATTGGTACAGTTAAAGCTGAGAAAAAGGAGAAAGCTATCTTCAAGCCAGTTCAAAAGAAGGAATATAAAGTTAAAAAGGAGATGGCTAATATAGCCGAAATTGCACTAAAGGTTGACTACAACGATAAGTATTGGATCCTTGATGGTGGATGCACCTCACACATGACAGGGGACAAGAGTAAATTATCAAAGCTAAACAAGTCAAGAGAAGGTAGAGTCAAGTTTGGCAATGATGATTCACTCAACATCAGTGGTCAGGGGTCAGTAAATATTGGAAAAGGAAAGCTGAAAGATGTTCTGCACGTTGAAAGACTTAGATATAATCTAGCATCTATCAGCCAACTATGCAATGAAGACCATGAAATGATATTCACAAAAACAGGTTGCCAAGTAAAGAGTAAAAAAGGCAATACTGTTGCAGCTGGGAAAAGAATAGCTCTAAATTTATATATGATTGATGAGGATAAGACAAACAACTGTTTGCCTACAAAAGAAGAAGAAAATCAACTCTGGCATAGGAGGATGGGACACTTAACACAGAAGAACATGAGGAAGCTAACCACTACTCATGCAATCAGAGACATTCCAAACCTCAAGAGAGAGAGGGAGTATGTTTGCTTAGCATGCTCTAAAGGAAAACAAGTCAGAAAGTAGTATAAGACCAAAGAGTTCAGTTTTGAAGCAGTGCTTCACATTGTATATACTGATTTGTGTGGGCCGATGAGAACAAAAGGGTTGAATGGTGAGAGGTACTTCATCTTGTTTGTTGATGATTATTCCAAAAGGACTTACATCATGCACCTCAAACACAAGTCAAAAGTTTTAAAATGCTTCAAGAGATACAGAAAATTGGCTAAAAATGAGAGTGGAAAGAAAATCAAATTATTGAGGTCAAATCAAGGCACTGAATTCACAAATGGAGCTTTTGAAGAATACCTTGAGAAGCATAGAATTCATCATCAAATGGCAACAGCAAGAACACCTCAACAGAACGGGGTGGTAGAGAGGAAAAATAGAGTTGTAGTTGAAATAACAAAAACTCTACTGCTGGAATCCAAGCTTCACACAAGATTTTGGACGGAAGCAAAATTTATAGCTGTACACCTACTAAACAGAGTTTTACTAAGGCCCAATACTGGTAAGACTCCATATGAGCTATGGAGTGAGAAGAAGACAACAGCCAAGTATCTTAGAATCTTTGACAGCCCATGTTTTGTGAAGAACAAGGAGCAAAACTTGGGAAAATTCCATGCTAGGTCAAATGAAGGCATCTTTGTGGGATACTCAGCAAAGACAAAAGGTTACAAAGTTTTTCTGCATAAACTAGGAAAAGTAGTCACTTCCAGTGATGTGAGAATAGATGAAAACTGGAAAACAATGCATAATGGAGAAGCTAAGGACAGTGAAAAAGATTACTTCAAGATGGATAAAGAATCAGACTAACATGAAGAAGAGGGAAAAGAAGTAAGTTCAGACTCAGATATGAGTGAGTCTGAAGATGAAGAAAGAAATTCTCTTACAACTAAGACTGTGCAAGAGAGAAAGACAAAGAAGACATGGACCAATGCTCATCAAGGAAATTAGATAATAGGTGACCCATCAACAGGAGTTACAACAAGAAGAAGAATTGTAGGAGCTACTGCTTTACTCTCACAAGTTGAACCTAAATCTGTTGAAGAGGTTGCACAAGACAAAGCCTGGGTCAAAGCTATCAATGAGGAGCTAGATCAAATCAAGAAGAATGAAACATGGGAGCTGGTTCTAAGACCCACTAACAAAAATGTCATAAGAACAAAATGGGTGTTTAAAAATAAACACAATGAAGATGGCAAGGTGGTGAGGAACAAGGCTAGGCTGGTTTGCAAAGGCTACACTCAAATAGAAGGAGTAGATGTTGATGAAACTTTTACACCAGTAGCAAGGTTGGAAACTATCAGAATGTTCTTAGCTTTGGCAGCACATAAGAGGTATAAAGTTTACCAAATGGATGTGAAATCAGCCTTTCTGAATGGGCTTCTGAAAGAATAAGTATATATTGAACAACTCGATGGAGTACAAATCAGTGAGGATGAGACATACGTGTACAAGCTGAAGAAAGCCTTGTATGGCCTTAAACAAGCCCCAAGAGCATGGTACAGCAACTGGACACATATTTGAGAAGGTTGAACTTCAGAAGAGGAACAGTTGATAATAACCTATATGTGTTTAACTCAGAGAAAGGCCAACTGATAACCATAGTATATGTAGATGACATCATCTTTGGAGGGGATCATTCTAATCTATGCCAAGAATTTGCACAGAAGATGAGTGAGGAATTTGAGATGTCATTGATTGGAGAAATGACTTACTTTCTTGGATTACAGATAAAACAGTGTGAAGAAGGTATTTTTATTTCTCAGACAAAATATACCAAAGCGATGCTGAAAAAGTTTGGCATGGAGGATAACAGACCTGTCAGTACCCCTATGATAGTAGGTTGCAAGTTAACAAAAGATCAGGAAGGAAGGAGTACAAGCCCCACAGAATATAGGAAGATGATAGGGAGCCTTCTATACCTTACAGCATTAAGGCCTGATCTCATGTAAGTTGTGTGCATCGCCAGCAGATTCCAAACTGATCCTAAGGAATCTCATGTGTTGGTAGTGAAAAGAATCCTAAGATACCTCAAAGGGACACTGGAAATGGGTTTGTGGTATCCTGCCATGGATTCTGTAAAACTACGAGCATACACTGATGCAGACTGGGCAGGAAGTACAGATGACAGAAAATCAACCAGTGGCTGCAGCTTCTACTTAGGTTCAAAATGTGTTGTATGGCTATGTAGAAAGCAAAACAGTGTTGCTTTGAGCACAGCAGAGGCTGAGTATATGGCTGCTTGTGCAGCATGTACTCAGGTGATATGGATGCAAAGACAATTGGCCGATTTGGGTGTTGAAGTAAAGTTACCAGTGAGTGTACTTTGTGATAATCAAAGTGCAATTGATCTCAGTAAGAATCCAATTCAACATTTAAGGAGCAAGCATATTGACATCCGGTATCACTTTATCAAGGATCAAGTGGAAGAGGGCACAATTCAGTTGGAGTATGTCGGTACTAAGATCAAATCTTCAATATTCTAACTAAACCTCTGTCCACAAAGCTATTTGAAAAGCACAGAATGAGTCTGTTTGTGCAAATGCATCCTCAAGCCTGAAGTTCAGGTGAATCCTCCATCTCTACTTTGCAGGTTTTTCAAATTTGTAATTGGTTGGTAAAGGGGGAGAGAAGCAACAGTGCAGGGGGAGCTGTTAAGGAAGGGGGAGTGCATATTTAAGGGGAGTTATAATCCATCTGCTTCTAGATTATTACTCTAAGAAGATTATGAAGGACTGCTGCATAATGGTTTTTGTTGTGAATGTTGCCAACAATTACAAAAGGGGAGATTGTTGTTCCCATAGCCTTGTATAGGTTGTAATTATTGTCAACCAGATTTAAGTATGCAAGCACAAGTGGCTCATTCAAGCATCAAGGGATGAGTTTCTTAGTAGAAAGAAAAGAGCAAGAAAAATAAATTAAGAAGAAGGATAATGCTGAATTTTGAATGGAACAATAATATAAAGCCACATGGAGGGGCAAGAAAGGAATTTTGCTGCGGCTCCAGTAAGCCCTACTAGGGTTTTCATAGAAGGGAGTATATAAATCGGTAGAGCAAGAGAAAAAGATGGAAAAGACGCCACCGTGAGAGCAAAACGTGAAAGACGCCATCGAGAGAGCAAAACGTGAAGACGCCACCGGGAGAGCAAACCAGAAACACCACCGGGAGAGCAAACCAGAAACACACCACTTGCAAGAGAAGAGATTAGAAACAAACGACCTGGAAGAGAGGACAGTAGATCTGGTATCCATGAGACCACTCGGCGTGACAAACCAGAACAACCCACTAGGCGTGACAAACCAGAACGTCCCACCAGGCGTGACAGACCAAAACGACCCACCGGACGTGAACCAGAAAAACCAGAAACTTGAGGGGGCTGAGAAATGTGAACCAGCAAAACCAGAAGTGTAAGGCGGTTAAGAAACGTGAACCAGAAAAACCAGAAGCGTGAGGCGGCTGAGAAATGTGAACCAACAAAACCAGAAGCATAAAGCGGCCGAGAAACGTGAACTAGCAAGCCAGAAACGTGAGGCAGACCGTGAGATGTGAAGCGTCATACCAGAAACGTGAGGTAGGCCGAGAGATGTAAACCAGCAACACAAGAAGCATGGTGCAGGTTGTGAGACGTGAAATGGCAGACCAATAGCGTGAGGCAGGCCGTGAGATATGAAACGGCAGACCTGAAGCGTGAGTGCAAGTCGTGAGACGGTGAGACGGTGAGACTAGGAGTTGGGTGAGACAACCTAGAGAAGAAATTCAGTGTAGCATTTGAGAGAACTCAACGCATTTCCAGATTTCTTTAAGAGAGGTTAGAGAGTGTTTTGGTGATCTTCCAAGCGGTAGTGAAGTAGCCTATTCAAATCAAACAGAGGCAATACAAGTTAAAAAAAGGGTAGACACAGTAAGTGATACTCTTTGTATTATGATTGCTTTGTATTTGCAATAGTTAAAGGAGTAGAAGATTAAGACATCCATTGTAATCATAGGGAATACCACACTGGTGTTCTCAAGTATAGTGGATTATCTCGGTAAAGGAAGAAACTCTACAACCGTGGAGTACACCACATTGACGGAACCACGTAAATCTCTCGTGTCCTTGCTTTGAATTTACATTCTGTGTTTTCAATTAAGTTGTGAACACAGCTAAAGAATCATCAAACTCATAACCTAAAAGAAGACCTAATCAAGAACAACCAATCTGTTTAATAGGCAAGGTGTCTAAAAGGTAACTTTGGGATTATTGTGACTCGTAAGTAACAATAGATCTACCTTAATTAAATCTGAGAAAGAGTTCATTTCTGAAAAGAGTTTGAAGTTATTCACCTCTCAATTAAAAAGAAGGGGTGTAATACTGCTTCACCCCCCCTTTTAGTATTACAGACTAGTAGATCCTAAAGTGAAGTAGGGAACTTCATTGTTTACCTCACTCATTCCTTTATTTTTTAAGGTCATGTTATTAATTTGCATTAAAAAACAAAATGTTAAGAATAAACTCACACACGCTCCCTTACACGTTTCTCTCAATTATTGTTACTCTACTTTTGTATTTACTTCTTTTTAATGGCTTTTCTTATGATGAACTCACACTTGTCATTTGCTACTTTAACTTTTTCTTTTAGCTCTTTAAGGAACTAATATAAATCAAAAAGATTAATTTTGAATGAGCTAACTTTGCAAAATAAAAGCAAATAGGAGAAAATTGAACTAATAAAAAATAAAAGGTTAGAAAACAAAAAATGATGTCAAGGAGAGTTCTTGGCTCCATCACTTGATGTTGCAAATGGAATTGACGACAGTGCTTTTTGATAGTTATGCACTTAAACAAACAAACATGAAAAGAATAATGTTTTTAAATGTAATGCATTCAATAGACAAACTAAATAAAAAATTAAATAAATCTGAAAATAGTAAATCAAAGAATTGATTGATTCAACCTAATTTAGAACCAAACTCTCATATCAATGAAAGTAAACCTAAAAAGACATAGTTTAGAGACCTAAGACACACATAAAATTGAACAAGAACTTAAAAAAGGTAAAGGAGATTTCAATTAAGTAAAACTTATATCTAATGATCAAATGAACATGAGCTAAACCTATAAAAAATGACATAAATATCACATCCTAAGAAAAGAATAGACTTGGAAGTGATATTTTGGTTTGAAATACCATAAGATGATAATTTTGATACATTCTTAAAATTCAACGAAGAGTAATAAAAAAAATTCACTTCTTAATTCATACAATTATTTGTCCTTATGAATTTGTAACAAGATATTTATTTATAGAATTAATAACAACTTTAAAAATAGAGATAATGATAAATTTTTAAAATATCAAAACACTACTATTTTATTAGAAAATCACAATTAATAAATTCTAATTTTATAACACTTTTTTATTTTAAAGTTAGTTTTAATATTTAATTGTATTTATTGAGTACTTTAATCATATTAATAAGGTCATGATTATCTTTCAAACTTAAATTCATGATATTTGTAATTTGGATGACCTAAATATTTTCAATTAACTATTTAATGCTTTATTGACTTGAATTTTGGATCAATGGTCAGCATTGACTTGTAGTGCCACTGCTAAACGCAATCCCAAAGGTAGAGATGATATATGTTTTGTCAAAGAAATTTCAATCGTGTCACATGGAGGGCAATCTTACAAACAACCAGTTATAGCAACTAGTGCTTTCTTTATGGCTAAAACACTACTAGCAATTTGAATCAACTTGTCATTTTTGGCAGCTCAAGGTAGAGCTGGTAACATCCTGATTTCATCCCTACTTTCTCTTCTTATTCTCATCATATTCTACCAATGTCGTCTTCCTTAACCCTTGAATGAATTAGCTGTTAACATTTTATAAATGCAGCAAACACATCTCAATGAGACTGACAACATCAAATCAACAAGGATAAATATGTATCATGCTGTTGACAATAAATTCAACATTAGTCATCAATGATGAGCTTAATAATCTCCTCCTTTGGATTTGTTGGCAATACATTAAATCCATAAATCCACACTTAAGTACAAGCAACAGCATCAACACTTACAGCTCCCCTTAAAACATACATCTTTTTTTT
>JAGSHU010000079.1:0-24215 GCA_021533255.1 Ceriops tagal | reverse complement strand
CTTTGTCGTGATCTCTGCATGTGACTGAAAGAATATACTCCTCCAACGTACAAACGTCAGAAATATTTTAGTAGAATGTGTACTAGTCCAAGTGCTTCCAACTCTTAAACAAGGGAGAATATGACCATAAAGGTGATTGTGAGAAAAATCTATCAAGCTTATTTTGTCTAACTTGCATAATTGATTTGAAATTTCACCTTCAAAGTCATTATTATCCAAAAGTAGATAACTAAGGTTAGAAAATGTACCAATCCATTATAAAATGCTGCCAGTAAAATTATTGCGGTTAAGATTCAACATCACCAAATTATTGCTGTTATGGAATACATTTTCCAATGGTCCTTGCAATCTATTCTTAGATAAATAGACTTGTTGAATGCCTGAAGGAAAATTTGAAGGTAGGCTTCCGACGATAGCATTGTCTGAAAGGTCCAGTACTCGAAGTGCGTGCATATTTCCTATCCATTATGGGAGATTCCCGCTGATGTTGTTGTGACTCAGATCCAATATATTTAATGAAGAACTATTAAAAAAATTGTTCGAGATTTGGCCTTGCAAATTGTTGTTTGAGAGCTTGAGATGAATTAACATGAAGTAACCAATGGCCAACTGCCCAGGCACCTCTCCTGATAATTTATTATTGGACAAGTCTAGGGATTGCAATGAGCTCATATTACCAAAAGGAGGAGGAATTCTCCTATTCAAACCGTTTCCTGACAGGTTTAATCCCTGTAAGTTTGGAAGTTGTGCTCCAATTAGTGTTGGGACATGACCACGAAAGCAATTCTGTGAAATGTCCAAGTATTCTAAACTCCAATTTGAATGACTTGGCCACTGAAGTTGTCCTAAAAGGGAATTATTGACCAAGGAGAGATAATACAAGCCCGTGTTGTTCTTTAACAGCCAATATGGAAATCCTCCACTCAGTTGGATGTGGGAGAGATCAACATATTGTAGATTGTGCTGGTAGTAAAGGAATTTAGGAAACATTCTGCCGTATCCGAACCTAGACAATGAGAGTGTAGTTAATTGGAACTTTGGGATCAAATGATGTTGCTCTGTTTCAGCAAATATATTATTTCTGGAAGCATAAAAGGAATGGAGTTTTGTAAGGTTGAAGAATGGGCTGAGTGTCACTGGAATTTGGAATTGATTGGATGAAAGATATAGGTATTCAAGGGATGTTAAAGTCCTTAGGGGAGATAGAGATACATTCCCTATCAATTAATTGTCAGTGAGATCTAACGACCGAAGAGCCGTCAAATTTGCCAGACAAGGAGGTAAGGTGCTGCTAAGACTACAGTTGACTAAATATAGGCTTTCGAGTTGGTTTAATTTGCATAAACCTGAAAATTATTTAGTAATAAGTTTAATATTTAAAATCTAGTGAATTTAAAAAAACGATAATTGAAGAAGTTTTATTTCTCAAAAAAATTTTCATTCTTTTTCATTTTGTTTATTACTTTTTATTTTTTATTTATATATAATAAATATAATATAGGTAAAGAGGCGTTAAATTAATCATACATGGAGGTAGGACACTGTTGAGATAATTTCCATCCATATATAGATATCGAAGCTGGTTTAGTCTGCATAAACTTGAAAATTATTTGGTAATAAAGAACTTAGCCAAAATTGAGGAGATACACACAACTACTGGCCTGCAAAGGGGTTTAGGGTCACTCAACTGACAATCAGACATTGCGAGATACTCCAACGAGACTAGGTTTCTAATAGTTTGTATCATGTTGAGAGTAGCGCCATCCAATTGTAATGTTTTCGACAAGGCCATCCTAAGAAAATTAAAGGAAAATAGAAAGTTATCATCGAAGAATATATAAAATATTGGAGAAATTAAAATTAATTTTTTAATTAAAAAAATTATTTATTATTTATAACTCATTATTTTATAAAATTAAATCATAATTCTATAAATATCGTTACTTTATAATTTTATTATTTAATTAATATTTGCAATATAAGTATAAGTTAAATAAAATATGATATAATTGTTTAAAAATAAATTATAGTTCTAAAAAAATGATCTGTAACAAATAATTATAGATTAAATAAAAATATTAAAACTTACCTTGAGTAATTTGAGAAAGGTTCGACAATTGTATGTACAAATTTCGAAGAGAAACTAGTGCCTCAATGCTTTGGAGAAAGTTACTGTCCACAATAGAATTATCCAAGTATAGCTGTTCCAGATTATTCAAGTTGTAGGATCCTGACAAATTTAGACAAAATAATAAATTATACAAAATATAATCTTAAAAATAAAAATTAAAAATTAAAAAATATCAAAGAATAATCGAATGATGTTCTTTGTAGATGGATGAATTCTAAGTAAAGGATCCTAAGATTTGGAAAGAAGTTGTGCAGTGATTGCGGCTTTGGTACGAGGCTTGCGTCTCTCTTGATTCCTTTGAGACTAAGGACACTACAGTTGCTCCAGCTTTTATTAACTGCAAATGCCAAAAGCATTATATTATGATCTCTATGTATGATAAGTAAAAGAAATATATCATATATAAATGACTTTTAATTATACAAAGCGACAAAAAAGATATATATATTTTAAGTAGTTTAAATTGATAAAATGATAGTTTAAATCAGTTTGCAGGGTTACATTAAATAATTTTTTAAAATTTTTATTTTTAACAATACAAAATATAATAACATGTAAATGCTCAATTTTTGTCATAAATATTTTTATAATTATCATTTATATTTTAATTTTTTTTTTCAAAATTTTTAAAAAATTGTGTATTATAATCCCAAGCATACATTACTTTCCTATACTTTTATATTGCTCCATCCCGACGATTAAACTTAAAAAGCATACTTATTTGTAACTTAAACTAATCATTAGTTTTTCTAAGTTGAAAAGATTAGGTTATGAAAATTTTGAAGTTTGGAGAAGCATGATCTAAGGAGTGACATTATTATTAAAAAAGATCATGTAATGTAAAATTGTACCTTTTTATATGACGTGGAAAAGCCAAGTGTAATATAGTATTATCTAATATGCTCAAAGCCTAAAGGGCATTCTAAGCAAATGCTTATAAAATTTTATAAAATTATAATTTGTCTAAGTTAATGAAAGGGTGTTTCAATAGTTTTACATTTCAAAAAATTTAAAAATGAGGCCAAAAATAAAAAATTAGAAACTTGAAGTTAACTTAAAGAGATACTATAAAAAATATATATATTATTAAATATTAGAAATAAAAATATTTTTTTATATATGTTGGCATAGATGCTACAAATCCAATGATCTAATAGATTAAGTAAGATTGGAATAAATTTAAAAAACTTGGATTTATACTTCCTGCATCCACAAATCCAATGATCTCATTTCCCTTAAGGTATAACTCCTCCAAGTGGTTTAGAGCATGTAATTCTAGGAACAAGGAATTGAAATTAAAGAATCATATCTATACGATATATTCTTTAATTTCTCAAAAATTAACATTAATAAGAAAATTATATCTAACCTTTTATGTCTATTGAACCTTTTAACAGGTTCTATCCAAGATTTAACACATTAAGAGATGAAAACCCTTTAAAGGAAGACAAAATGCTACTATTCAAGTTATTACCTACTAAAGAAAGGAAGTGCATATTACTTAACCTTAACATTTCTTCATTATCACTTGAATAAGAGATTGATATATATATATATATATATTTTTTTTTTTTATTTTATTTTATTTTATTTTATTTTTTGGTACAACCAACGACGGAAAGTATTAACAGCAGTGAAAAGGTGTTTTAAAATTATAGTTGTATAATATCAAACTAAAATTATAACTTGTCTAATTTAATGAAAGGGTGTTTCAAAGTTCTCAAGAAAACCAAAGAGAAAACTCTTTTACAAAAATTAATCAATCACCTTTTACAAAAGAATGTCATATAACTACTTAGAGTTCAAAAAAATACTTCATGCCTAACAAACTACTAAATAAAAGATTGGGAAAATTGGATTTAAATTGAGATATTGTTTAGTCCATTATAATTATGAAATAACTAAATAACATGTATGCCTTCTAAAGAAACAAGACATGTGGCCAAGTTTAAAATTTAGTCTAAACTCCTTAAATATGTTGTCCTTAAACTTGTATGAAGTTTATTTAACCTTGATATTCTTTTAAGCTTTGCACTTTTTTATGCATTGCTTTTAACCCCAATAACTTTAATAAATTCATTTAAAACTTTTTGCACACTGTTATCTTTAACTCTTGTTATTAAACCTTCATGCATGTACAATAAATCACTATATGTGCTAACTTAATTCCTATCATTCAAAAGATGTGAACCCTAAAATCACAATAAGAACTAAAAACAAAACAAGAAATTCAAACCCTTAAAAACTAAATTAGGTTTTAACAAAAGTAAACAAAATCTTGACCCAATGTTTATGAAGAAAATACAAACCAAAAGGTCTTGTAAATTATAAAGTTCTCAAAAGAATCAGAGAGAAAACTCTCCCAAGAAAATCTATTAGCCTTGCCCTACAAGAAAGGGTTACATACCTATATATAATGTTTAAAATAGAATAGTAATTCCAAAGAATAAGAAACAATTAATTTACCTAACAAACTATTTAATAAAAAACTGGGCAAATTGGAATTAAATTAAGACACTATTTAGCCCATTACAATTATGAAATAACTAAATAACGCATATGGTTCCATAAAAAAAAAGGTTATGCAATTAAGTTTAGAATTTAGATCTCATCAAATAAGTTGTCATTGAACATGTATGAAGTTTATTGAACCTTGATGTACCTTTAAGCTTTACTCCTTTTGTTATACAATGATTTTAGCCCAAATAACTTCAATAAGCCCATTTAAAGCTTCTCACATCCTTTTACTTTAGTTTTTGTTATTTGACTTCCATGCATATATAATGGATCACTACAAGTGCTCACTTGATTCGCATCATTCCCTGTCTCCTCAAAATAATTTATCCTCAAATTTGATGCTTACATTAAAATGAGAAAAATCATAAACATTAAAAGTAGCATTAACATTATACTTTTCAAAAAAATTTCAATTTGTAGGCATTGTTATTAATTGTTGTAATCAATTGGAATAATCCATCTCTTTTAAATGCTTTTTTGCAAGGAATCTCTCCTTATGCATATACATCCAAACCCAATCATCAAGTTCAAACGCAACTTTCTTTTGCCTTTTATTGGCTTTGTTTTGTATATTACTTAATCCTCCTTTCTATGTGTTGAGACACCCTTTAATACAATTGCTTCACCAACTAAGCTTTCTTCTTGTCATCCAAATTATAACAAAATCAATGAATTCCATAACTGCCAACTTCACCTTTTTTTTTCCTTATAATAATCATGACAATCAAATACTAAATCAACCTTGTTTTCTCATTCTGAGTATACATCAAAATCATTCTTACCTTAAAATAAGGGAATTTTCATTTTGATACTACCTAAATCATAGTCTTGCCTTTCCTCCCACCTTTCGAAATTTCTATCTCTTTTATTAAGTTTATTGCTTTGACCACCTTTGCCTCCTACATTTCCACTCATGTTGAAATTTAAAGCCCAATCTTCATAGTCAAGCTCATCACCATAATTTCCATCACTCTTTATTAGCAACATTTTTGCAATAATTAGGAGTCCCTTGTTGATGTCCTTTGTACAAATTGGCTATGGTAGCATCTTGCTTCTCTAATTAGTCCTTTTTATCTCTTTCAGCCAATTTATGCCTCCTTATTTTTTTCATATGATTTAACAAATCCACCTTAAAGCAAGGTATTTCTATGTAGTCCAAACATGTTCAATTCCAACTATCACTTCATTTACTCATTTGCTTATTAATTTCATTATGTTACCTTATGAAATGAGCACTTGAAGGGCATAAAACATGGTATGTTCCAATAAGGTCTTGGTTATGGTCCAAGTCACGAATATCTTTTTAAGGCACATTTGAGCTTGACATCTAGTTCTAACAGTACCCTTTTATTTCAAACTATTACTACTTTTGCTCCTATGCTTTCATCCTTTTCTACACACTATCATATAGTAGTTATGCTTCCCAGTTAGTTCATCTTTACTAAGTCATCTCTTTGCCATTCTAAAACCGTAATCTCACACATAACTTTTAAACAATTTAAATGCCTCATCAATCATCATAGTATCATACCAATTGTAAGCACTTTTATGTTATATCTAATCAATGTGTCACTTTCTTTAAACATTGAAGGACCATCATTACCATCTCTAAGCTGTTGATTGCTTACTTTAACATTTTCACCTCCTCTGTTTACTAACAAGTCTTATTGCTTCATTATAAAACTACATTAATAAACTAAAAAAGCTAATGCATTTTTGCATATATGTGTAAGGTCAATGCAACGTCACTCAACTTAAATGTAGAGTTCCAATGCAATTTCATACTTATGCTAACATGAAGTTCCCGACTTCTCCCTAGGATCTACTAGTTTGTGATACTGAGAGGGGGGGTGAATCAGTATCACCACAATTCACAATTCGCAAGTAAGTGAACAACTTCAATTTCTTCTTAAAAGCGAACTCTTTACTCGACTATGGTAATGCTACCTACTAATCACAATAGTCTCCAAAGTCACCTTTCAGACACCTTGCCTAATAGACAATACGGATGTTCTTGTTTAGGTCTTTGTTAGGTTATTGGTTGGCTGATACTTTAGCTGCGTTCACAACTCAATTCAAAACAAAGAACGTAAAGCAAATTAAGGACACACGAGATTTACATGGTTCTGTCAACGTGATGTATATCCACAGTGGTAGGGACTCTCCCTTACCGAGACTATCCACTATACTTAAGAATTCAGGTTACAATGAATGTCTTTAATTCTCTGCTCCTTTCATTATTGCTTGTCTCACGGCTTTACTGTTTTACGGCTCGCCTGTCTGTTTCTCTCTCTTGCTGTCCAGTCGGATTTCTCTCTCTTTTCACCGGATTTCTCTCTCTTACCGCCGGATTTCTCTCTCTTCCCGCTGGATTTCTCTTTTTCGTTCACCCACTTGGCCGGATTTCCTCCCTTTTCTGCTAGTGGTATGCTTTTCTTTGTCCTGCTGTCCAGCCTTCTTCGGCCGTTCCCGATTTTCTCTCCCGTCGACCAGTTTCTCTGTTTTTTCGACCGTTTGTTTCTCTCTCTTCCAACGTCTAGCTGCCGGATCTCTCTCACCCGTTCCTGATCTAGTCTCCCTCCCGGTTTTGCTGCACAGCTTCGCTCCCTTTCTCTCCTTCCTGTCGAATCTTTCTCTCTCTCAACGGTTCTGTTTTTGCCGACGGTTCTCTCTCTCTTCTGTATCGTTCTGCCGTCACCCCCCTTCACCAGCCATTTCGATCGTCTCTCTTTTCTACCGATGGTGTAGGGTTGCCATGTGCCGTGCTGTCTCCTCGCCAACCGTCTCGCCGTTATGTCTATTTCTTTCATATCTCCGACGATGGCCTTTCTCCCTCTTCCAAGCATTTTCTCTCTCTTCGTCCAATAGCTTCACTGTACAGTTACCGTTCACTCGATGGCACTGTTCACTCTCTTCGTCCGGTGGTCTTCTTCCGTGTAGGGTTTGGGGTTCTCTTTAGTTGGTCGGTTGTCTAGGTTTTCCTAAATGCTCAATATTACTGACTCCCCGTTCTTTGTCTTCCAAGACCATTATATATTCTACTCCATGAAACCCTAATAGGGCTTACGCAGCGGTTTTATGTTCTTGCCCTTTTGTGTGCTTTTACCTTTTTGCCCTTCCATATGGCTTTACTTTCTTGCACACGTAAACCTAGTTGACAACAATTACAACTGAAGTTCCCGACTTCTCCCTAGGATCTACTAGTTTGTGATACTGAGAGGGGGGTGAATCAGTATCACCACAATTCGCAATTCGCAGGTAAGTGAACAACTTCAACCTCTTCTTAAAAGCAAACTCTTTCTTAGACTCGACTAAGGTAGATCTATTGCTACCTACTAATCACAATAGTCCCCAAAGTCACCTTTCAGACACCTTGCCTAATAGACAATACGGATGTTCTTGTTTAGGTCTTCGTTAGGTTATGGGTTGGCTGATACTTTAACTGCGTTCACAACTCAATTCAAAGCACAAAATGTAAAGCAAATTCAGGACACACGAGATTTACGTGGTTTCGTCAACGTACATCCACGGTGGTAAGGACTCTCCCTTTACCGAGACTATCCACTATACTTGTGAATACAGGTTACAATGGATGTCTTTAATTCTCTGCTCCTTTCAATATTGCAATTACTAAGCAAATACAATACAAAGAGTGTCACTTACTGTGTCTACTCGTTTTCTAGCTTGTCTTACTTCTGTTGAATTGAAAGGCTGCTCTACTGCCTCTTAGAAGTTCACCGCAACGCTCTCTAACCTCTCTTGAAGAAGTCTGGAAATACGTTAAGTTCAATGTTTCGCCGAATTTCTACGTTGTTTCACACAATTCCTGCTTTCACCGTCTTACAGTCTCACCCGTCTCCTTGTCTCATGATCTCACTGTTTCACGACTCGCCTATCTGTTTTTGTCTCTCTTGCTGTCCAGCCGGATTTCTCTCTCCTACTGCCAAATTTCTCTCTCCTTTCTATCGATGGCTGCTCAATTGTTTCGATCGTCTACTCTCTTCGCCGATCGTCTCGCCGTTATAGCTGTTTCTCTCCTATCTCCGACGATGGCTTCACTGTGCGGTTACTGTTCACTCGACGGTACTGTTCACGACGGCTCCTATTCACTCGATTCGTCTTTCGGCTCACTGTTTATTCTCTTCGTCCTCGCCGGTGGTTTTCTTCCATGTAGGGTTTGGTGTTCTCTTTGGTTGGTCGGTTGTCTAGGTTTTTCTGAATGCTCAATATTGTCGACTCCCTGTTCTTTGTCTTCCAAGATCATTATATACTTTACTCCATGAAACCCTAATAGGGCTTGCGCAGCGGTTTTACGTTCTTGTCCTTCCGTGTGGTTTTACCTTTTTGCCCTCCCTGTTCTTACACATGTAAACCTAGTTGACAACAATTACAACCCATACAAGGCTGTGGGAACAATAATTTCCTCCTTTGTAATTGTTGGCAACACTCATAACAAAAGTCATCATACAGTAATTTCAACTCCCCTTAAATATGCACTCCCCCTTTTATAACAGCTCCCCCTGCATTGTTGCTTCTCTCCTCTTTTGCCAACCAATTACAAATCTGAAAAACTTGCAAAGTAGAGATGGAGGATTCACCTGAACTTCAGGCTTGAGGAGGCATCTGCACAAATAGACTCAATCTTTGCTTTTCAAACAACTCTGTGGACAGAGGTTTAGTTAGAATATTTGAAATTTGATCTTTAGTGCCAACATACTCCAACTAAATTGTACCCTGTTCCACTTGATCTTTGATGAAGTGATACCAGATGTCAATATGCTTGCTCCTTGAATGTTGAACTGGATTCTTGTTGAGATCAATAGCACTTTGATTATCGCAAAGTACACTCACTGGTAACTTCACTTCAACACCCAAGTCTGCTAATTGTCTTAGCATCCATATCACCTGTGTACATGCTGTAAAAGCAACCATATACTCCGCCTTAGCTGTGCTCAAAGCAACACTATTCTGCTTTCTACTTAACCATGCAACACACTTTGAACCCAAGTAGAAACTGCAACCACTAGTTGATTTTCTGTCATCTATACTTCTTGCCCAGTCTGCATCAGTGTATGCTTGTAGTTTAACAAAATCCATGGCTGGATACCACAAACCCATTTCCAGTGTTCCTTTAAGGTACCTTAGGATTCTTTTCACTGCCAATACATGAGATTCCTTAGGATCAGCTTGGAACCTGCTGGCAGCGCACACAACTTGCATAAGATCAGGCCTTGATGCTGTAAGGTACAGAAGGCTCCCTATCATCTTCCTATATTCTATAGGACTTGTACTTCTTTCCTCCTGATCTTTTGTTAACTTGCAGCCCACTGTCATAGAGGTACTAACAGGTCTGCTATCCTCCATGCCAAACTTTTTCAGCACCTCTTTGGCATATTTCGTCTGAGAAATAAAGATACCTTCTTCACACTGCTTTATCTGTAATCCAAGAAAGTACGTCATTTCTCCAATCAATGACATCTAAAATTCCTCACTTATCTTCTGTGCAAAATCTTGACATAGCTCAGAGTGATCCCCTCCAAAGATGATGTCATCCACATATACTATGGTTATCAGCTGGCCTTTCTCTGAGTTGAATACATATAGGTTATTATCAACCATTCCTTTTCTAAAGTTCAACCTTCTTAAGTACGCATCCAGCCTATTGTACCATGCTCTTGGGGCTTGCTTAAGACCATACAAGGCTTTCTTCAGCTTGCATACGTGATTCTTATCCTCACTGATTTGTACTCCATCAAGTTGTTCAATATACACCTCTTCTTTCAGGAGCCCATTTAGGAAGGCGAATTTCACATCCATCTGATAGACTTTATACCTCTTGTGTGCTGCCAAAGTTAGGAACATTCTGATAGTTTCTAACCTTGCTACTGGTGCAAAAGTTTCATCAACATCTACGCCTTCTATCTGCGTGTAGCCTTTGCAAACCAGCCTAGCCTTGTTCCTCACCACCTTGCCATCTTCATTGTGTTTATTCCTATGACATTTTTGTTAGTGGGTCTTGGAACTAGCTCCCATGTATCATTCTTCTCGATTTGATCCAGCTCCTTATTGATAGCTTTGACCCTGGCTTTGTCTTGAATAGCCTCTTCAACAGATTTAGGTTCAACTTGTGAGAGTAAAGTAGTAGCTCCCACAATTCTTCTTCTTGTTGTAACTCCTGCTGATGGGTCACCTACGATCTGATCTTTTTGATGAGCACTGATCCATGTTTTCTTTGTCCTTCTACCTTGCCTTGTCTTAGTTGTAAGAGAATCTCTTTCTTCATCTTTAGACTCACTTTTCTCCGAGTCTGAACTTACTTCTTGTTCCTTTTCTTCAGGTTGGTCTGATTCTTCATCTACATTGAAGTCATCTTTTTCTTTGTCCTCAACTTCTCCATTCTGCATTGTTTTCCAGTTTTCATCTATTCTCACATCACTGGAAGTGATCACTTTTCCCAGCTTATACAGGAAAACTCTGTAACCTTTTGTCTTTTCTTAGTATCCCACAAAGATGCCTTCATCAGACCTAGCATTGAATTTTCCCAAGTTTTGCTCCTTGTTCTTCACAAAACATGGGCTGCCAAAGACTTTGAGATACTTGGCTGTTGTCTTCTTCCCACTCCATAGCTCATATGGAGTCTTATCAGTATTGGGCCTTAGTAATACTCTGTTTAGTAGATGCACGGCTGTAAATGTTGCTTCTATCCAAAATCTTATGTGAAGCTTGGATTTCAGCAATAGAGTCCTCGCCATTTTAACCACAGCTCTATTTTTCCTCTCTACCACCCCGTTCTGTTGAGGTGTTCTTACTACTGCCATTTGATGATGAATTCCATGCTTCTCAAGATAATCTTCAAAAGCTTTATTTGTAAATTCAGTGCCTTGATCTGACCTTAATACTTTGATCTTTTTTCCACTCTCATTTTCAGCCAATCTTCTGTACCTCTTGAAGCAATTCAAAACTTCTGACTTGTGTTTGAGGTGCATGAGGCAGGTCCTTCTCGAATAATCATCAACAAACAAAATGAAGTACCTCTCACCTTTCAGCCCTTTTGTCCTCATCGGTCCACACAAATCAGTATGCACAATGTCAAGCACTGCTTCAGAACTGAACTCTTTGGTCTTGTATTGCTTTTTGGCATGTTTTCCTTTAAAGCATGCTGAGCAAACATACTCTCTTTCTCTCCTGAGGTTGGGAATGTCTCTGATTGCATGAGTAGTGGTCAGCTTCCTCATGTTCTTCTGTGATAAATGTCCCAGCCTCCTATGCCATAGTTGATTTTCTTCTTCTTTTGTAAGTAAACAGCTGTTCATCTTGTCCTCATCAATCACATACAAATTTCCAGCTGTTATCTTCCTAGCTGCAATAGTATTGCCTTCTTTACTTTTTACTTGGCAACCTGTTTTTGTGAATATCACTTTGTAGTCATCGTTGCATAATTGGTTGACAGATGCTAGATTATATATGAGTCCTTCAACATGCAGAACATCTTTCAGCTTTCCTTTTCCAATATTCACTGACCCCTGACCACTGATGTTGAGTGAATCATCTTTCAGCTTTGATAACTTACTCTTGTCTCCCGTCATGTGCGAAGTGCATCCACTATCAAGGATCCACTGCTTATCCTTGCAATCAGCCTTTAGTGCAATTTCAGCTATATTAGCTACCTCCTTTTTTGCTCTGTATTCCTTTTTTTGAACTAGCTAGAAGATAACTTTCTCCTTTTTCACAGCTTTGACCGCACCGCTTGTCTTTACTGTGCCATTGAGTGCCTTTTCTTGCTCAAGGAGAAACGTTATGCATCTCTTGGCATTATGGCCATCCTGCCCGCACCTTTCACACTGTTCCAAGTCTGCCAATATAGCAAACTTGTTTTTTGAAACCATTGGTTTGGACTTCCACCAACAATCCTTGTCAGTGTGTCCTTGCCTTTTACAGTATGTGCAAGAACTCACGACAGGTGTTCTCTTCTAGATTCTGTATTGTCTCCCCCTGTATGCAACATTGTATCTTCTCAAGTTGGAGACATATGCTAGCCTTCTCCACCAGCAGTTAATTGTCTTATGACCCCAAACTCCACAATAAAGGCAATGACCTTGAAACTGCCTCTTCTTGGGTCTGATCACAGCTTATCTTCTTCTGTTCATCACTTGCTGTGCAGGCAAAGTAGCTGGCTTCTTTGCTTGTGTGAGTTTCATTTTAGTCACCTTCTTCTCCTTCTTCTGTTCAGCCGTGGCCCTCTGCTGGCTGACTTTCTTTTCTCCATTTTTGTTTGCCACCCTAGGTTGCTTCGTCAAATCTTCTTTATACTCAGCTATCTTCTTCTGAGTCATAACCTTTTCTTTCAACTTCTGTGGCACATTCTTATTTTCTTTAGCCAATGCAGCCTTAGATTGCTGCATTTTCTCTACATTCTTCTTTCCTTTTGCAGAACTTGTTTCTCCTATCATTTCAAGCTTTTACAAGTTCTCTTCACTACTTTTGAGTTGTTGCTGGAGTCTCAGCAACTCTTTCTCCATTCGTTTAATTTTTGAAGCCCTTGAACCAAGCTCCATTGTAAGGTCTTCACATATTTTGATTTGTTCTTCAAATCTTCTCTTCAAGTCAATATGCTCAGCCCTTATTTCATCCTTTTGACTTTCAGCTTCCTCAGACTTTGCTTCAACTTGTTTTATATGGGCCTCTAACCTTCTTATGGTTTTGCCCCTTCTAACTATCTCCTTTGAAGTTGCTTCCAGCTCAGCTTCAAGATTTGGCTCTTCTTCATCAACCTCCTCTTCCTTTTCAGAGGTTGAGCTACCACCTTGTATTGATGCCATAAAGACATGCTCATCTGATGAGTCTTCATCTTCCTCCTCATCAGCTTCTTTTATTTGACTCACATAGCTCTTGAATAAGGCTCTCTTCTTCTTCTGTGGGTTGGCAGTCTTCTTACTAGACTTCTTTGATTTGAATAATGATCTTCTCCATCTTGAATTCTGCTCATCATCACCATCTTCATCTTCATCATCAAGTTTCACTTTGCACTGAGAAGCAAAGTGTCCAGTCTGCCCACAACGATAACATCTCAAGGCTAGTTGTCATTTTCCCTTCTTAAACCCCTTTTTGAATTTCTTTGTGAAGTAATCCAATACTTCACCTTCACTTTCTTCCTCCTCCTCATCATCATCATCATCCCCACTGGATGATTCTTCCTCTTCTTTTATCTTTAAGTGCTTCATAGCTTTGAAAGCTACCTCCTTTAATACCTTTGTTGTTGTAAAGCTTTCAACTGACTTTATCCTTATCTCATATGCAATGAGATTGCACTGGAGATCATGCAGAGACATAGAATTGAGATCTCTACTCTCCTCTATAGCTACTACCTTTGAGGCAAACCTCTCAAGCAGAATTCTCAGAATCTTCTTCACAACAGATGAGTCCTTCTTGTTCTTCCCATGACTTTTCAGGTTGTTCACAACATCAATAACCCTGGTGAAGAACTCTTGGACTATCTCATTCTTTTGCATTCTGAGAGATTCATATCTCTTCTTGAACACTTGAAGCTTAGCCTTCATTCTGCCATTACCTTCATAGACCTTCTACAATCTGTCCCATATCTCCTTAACAGATTTGCAGTCCATAACTTTAGCATACTCAGCATTTGTTAATGCTGAAATAATGACGTTTGAGGCCTTCCCATTTATCTCAATCTCTTTTTAAAAGCAAACTCTTTCTCAGACTCGACTAAGGTAGATCTATTGCTACCTACTAATCACAATAGTCCCCAAAGTCACATTTCAGACACCTTGTCTAATAGACAATACGGATGTTCTTGTTTAGGTCTTCGTTAGGTTATGGGTTGGCTGATACTTTAACTGTGTTCACAACTCAATTCAAAACACAGAACGTAAAGCAAATTAAGGACACACAAGATTTACGTGGTTCTGTCAACGTGACATACATCCACGGTGGTAGGGACTCTTCCTTACCGAGACTATCCACTATACTTGAGAATTCAGGTTACAATGAATGTCTTTAATTCTCTACTCCTTTCACTATTGCAATTACTAAGCAAGTACAATATAAAAAGTGTCACTTACTGTGTCTACCCTTCTTCTAACTTGTCTTGCCTCTGTTGAATTGAAAGGCTGTTCCACTGCCGCTTAGAAGTTCACCGCAACGCTCTCTAACCTCTTTTGAAGAAGTTTGGAAATACGTTGAGTTTAATGCTTCGCCGAATTCCTTCTTTACGTTGTTTCACACAACTCCTGCTTTCACCGTCTCATTGTCTCCCCGTCTCCTTGTCTCACGGCTTTACTGTTTTATGGCTCGCCTGTTTGTTTCTCTCTCTTGCTGTCCATCCGGATTTCTCTTTATTCTCGCCGGATTTCTCTCTCTTCACCGGATTTCTCTTTTCCGTTCACCCACTTGGCTGGATTTCCTCCCTTTTCTGCCGGTGGTCTGCTTTTCTTTGTCCTGCCGTCCAGCCTTCTTCGGCCATTCCCGGTTTTCTCTCCCGTCGACCGATTTCTCTGTTTTTGCGACCGTTTGTTTCTCTCTCTTCCAACGTCTAGCCGCCGGATCTCTCTCACTCATTCCCGATCTGGTCTCCCTCCCAGTTTTGCTGCATAGCTTCGCTCCCTTTCTCTCCTTCCTGTCGAATCTTTCTCTCTCTCGAAGGTTCTGTTTTTGCCGACGGTTCTCTCTCTCTCTTCTGTATTGTTCTGCCGTCGCCCCCCTTCACCAGCCGTTTCGATCGTCTCTCTTTTCTACCGATGGTGTAGGGTTGCCGTGTGCCATGCTGTCTCCTCACCAACCGTCTCGCCGTTATGTCCGTTTCTCTCCTATCTCCGACGACGGCCTTTCTCTCTCTTCCAAGCATTTTCTCTCTCTTCGTCCAATGGCTTCACTGTGCAGTTACTGTTCACTCGACGGTACTATTCACTCTTTTCGTCCGGTTCTTTCGTGTAGGGTTTGGTGTTCTCTTTAGTTGGTCGGTTGTCTAGGTTTTTCTAAATGCTCAATATTGCCGACTCCCCGTTCTTTGTTTTCCAAGACCATTATATATTCTACTCTATGAAACCCTAATAGGGCTTACGCAGCAGTTTTACGTTCTTGCCCTTCCGTGTGGTTTTACCTTTTTGCCCTTCCATGTGGCTTTACTTTCTTGTACACGTAAACTTAGTTGACAACAATTACAATCCATACAAGGCTGTGGGAACAACATAACATATAAAATTTATTCTAAAACCTTTTTAATGTGACAAAAATGATAATAACTATAGCTATTGTTATTTCACTATTTGATTTTTTTAAAGTTTAATGGTTATAAGTTTTTCTTTACAAACAAAAGCAATGCAGTCAACCTTTTTTTTTTTCCATAAATCTCTAATTTATTGATTTTTATTACCATTTATCAATAAGAAACAAGTCAATGCTTTGTTCCTACCTCTTATTTAACTAATCTTGAAATGCTTGTTTATCTAGTCACTAAATTTTTATTACAACTATATCATAACCCATTACTTCACATAATTTTTACCTTATTCACTACAACCATTAGTTACAATCAATTGATTAGAATAAAAAGGTTTTTACACCATTACATACATCAATTCCTTCCACAACAATAAAAATGTTTTATCATAATTATGCTTGCTATCTAGTCCATTCTAACTATATAACCAAGATACTAAATGCTATACTTAAGCCTTATTATATTATCAAATCAATACTAAAACAACTATAAACAAACCTAATACTAATCTTTATTGACATAAGATCTCAATTTCCATTAATTATAGTTATTTTATCAAAATACAAGGTATTTTACACCCTCAAACACATCACTTCCTTCCATAAAATATTATTAAAATTTGCTAACTGTTGTTCTCACAGCCTTGTATGGGTTATAATTATTATCAACTAGATTTAAGTGTGTAATTAATTTGACATGGAGGGGTAAGAAAGTAATTTGAAGCTACATGGAGGGGCAAGAAAGTAAAACCACAACTTTGCAAAAGAAAAAGAAAACCCTACACGAAACATATACAATCGGGTGGAAAGGAGAGAAAAGCCCGACACAGCTGGACGGTAGAACAGGGGCTAGACGGTAGAATGAAGAGCGGTCGAAAGGGAGAAAACACAAGACAACCGAAGAAGAGTGGACAACAAAGGAAAAGAGTGAACGGCTGGACGGTAGAAAGAGAGAAAGCCACCACCATAAGAGAGAAAGCCACCACCGTAAGAGAGAGACAGACCACTGGGAGAGCAAACGTGGAAAACTAGACCACTAGGAAAGCAAACGTGAAAAACAGATCACCGGGAGAGCAAATGGGAACTACACCACCGGGAGAGAAAACTAGAAACGCACCACTGTAAGAAAAGAAATCAAAGAAGACAGTAGATCTAGGAACGTGGGGTGAGAGATAAGACCTGGTATCCAGAAATCAAAGAAGACAACAGATCTGAAACGTAAGACCAGAACGTACGATGGCGTAAGACCAGACAGTGCGTCGGCTTGAGATTAGAACATGCGTCGGCGTGAGATTAGAACGTGCGACGGCGTGAGACTAAAACGTGCAACAGCGTGACTGATCAGAAGCATGGGGTAGGCCGTGAGACGTGAAATGGCAGACCAGAAGCATGTGTGCAAGGCATGAAGCCGTGAGACGGTGAAAGCAGGAGTTGTGTGAAACAACCTAGAGAAGGAATTCAGTGAAGCATTTGAAAGAACTCAACGTATTTCCAGATTTCTTCAAGAGAGGTTAGAGAGTGTTGTGGTGGACTTCTAAGTGGCAATAAAGCAGCTTATTCAATTCAACAAAGACAAGACAAGTTAGAAGAAGGGTAGACATAGTAAGTGATACTCTTTGTATTGTACTTGCTCTGTATTTGCAATAGTGAAAGGAACAGAGGATTAAGACATCCATTGTAACTACATTGTGGACATAGGGAGTACCACACTCGTATTCTTAAGTATAGTGGATTGTCTCGGTAGAGGAAGAGTCCCTACCACCGTGGACGTACGTCACATTGACGGAACCATGTAAATCTCTTATGTCCTTACTTTGATTTACATTCTGTGTGTTGAATTGAGTTGTGAACGCAGCTAAAGTATCATCGAACCCATAACCTAAAGAAGACCTAATCAAGAACATCCTATCTGTCTAATAGGTAAGGTGTCTAAAAGGTAACTTTGGAGACTATTGTGATTAGTAGATAACAATAAATCTACCTTAGTCGAATCTGAGAAAGAGTTTGCTTTTAAGAAGAGGTTGAAGTTGTTCATATACCTACATATTGACGAGAGCGAAAGTATTTAAGAAGTAGAATACTTTGGCTTAAATTATCAGAGTGTGTTTTAACGGGTGTGATACTGATTCATCCCCCCTCTCAGTATCACAGACTAGTAGATCCTAGGGTGAAGTCGGAAACTTCACTAACCATACTTTTAATTACCCTTCATAATTTATGTGTAACCAATGATCTAATGATTTGAAAATACTTATTTATCTTATCAATTTTATTCCTACAATAACTATATCATAACCAATTATTTTGCAAAATTTTTACCTTACTTACTATAGTTATTAGTTCTAGTTTATTGCCCAAAATAAAAGGTTTCACATCATTGCATACATTAACTACTTCCACTAAAATAAAAATGAATTAATCATATGTATATTTTGAGTATGGTTCATAATTATGACTATATAGAGAAGATTTCAAATACTATGCTTAAACTTTGCTATATTATTGAACCAATGGTAAGATGAAAGTAGACATAATCTAATATTAACCTTTTTGGGCACATGATCTTAGCTTCCATTAGTTGCAATTAGCTAATCTAAATATAGGATATTTTACACCCTTAAACACACCTTCTTTAAAAAAATGTTATTGAAATTTGCTAATCATACTTTTAAGTATCCTTTATAATTCATGTGTTACTAGTGATTTAATGGTTTAAAAAGGCTTCTTTATCTTATGAACTTTATTCCTGCAACAACTATATCATACTCCATTACTTTATATTATTTTTACCCTACTCATTACAACTATAAGTTATAGTTAGTTGCTCAGAATGAACAATTTTTTATACCTTTACACACATTATTTGTTTCAACACAAAAAAAGGAATTATTATAATTATATTATAAGTCTCATCCATTATTACTATATAAATAATATTCAAGATACAATACAAAAATAAAAATGGAATGAATACTAAAACAAATGTAAACAAACCTAATATTCAATATTTTTTACATAAGATCTTAACTTCCATTAGTTTAGTTAGTCGATTTAAAAACAAGGCATTTTTTTCCTTCACATACATGATTGCTACCACATAACCAAAGGCTATGTTGGCTAAGTATACCATACATTATGTATGGAGAGGTATAATTAATCATCAATAGTCTGATAATGCTTCTTTATCTTGACAACCAATTCCTAAAACCACTCTAACCAAACACATTACATAATATAATTTTGACCCTCATCATTACTACCATTAGTGGTAGTTAAGAGATCTAAATAACTTACTTTTCAACCTTCACATAATTCACTTCACCACTTCCAGGTTTATAAATTTGACCTTGTTAGTACTTTTCTTTTTCTTATGTAAAATAAATAACAAGATTAAATAACTTCACTAGCATGTCACCCTTTCTTTTTCTACCATAATCATATATAAATAGTCTACTACATAGACAACCACTTCACTTGAATTTGCTAAAGATACACTACCTTTCTTTCTGTAAGCTTGGTGTCTTGCATGAACAACTCTTTTCTAATCATTATACCTTAACATTAGTAAGTACATGTGTGTTGGAACATTTTCAAAATGAAATTTAGACATGTCCTTTGATTTATTTGGTAATTATTAAAAAATGTCCTTTTATTAACACATTAAAAAGGTTGTGTCAATTAGATCCAAAAGACATCTATATTGGCCAAATGACAATTAAATTACTATGCATATGGTGGTTTTCCTTTGATCAAATAAGGAATAGATGAATAAATAGTTCTAAATAATACACACATTTTTTAAAAACTTGATTTCAATAATGTAAATTGTAATCAAGCGTACATCATTTTATCCTATGAGTTGCTATAATCTAGTTGCACCATTATAAAGGCAAAATTTACCTTAAGAAGAGTGACATTGAATACAGAACTTGAAACAATTCTTTCACTTCTAGCAAACCTCTATTTTTGGTTTAATAATTTTAAGGAAAATTTTTCATGATAAGAATATTGAAAATATTTTCTTATAACTTTATGACACTTATGAAGTGCTCTTTAAAATATAAAATGATTAAGGTACATTTTTTCTTTTTAATTATGTGATAACATAAAAATCTAATATTCATGATATCCTTTATGCATAAACAAATTCATGTAATATCAAATGATGGTTTAAAAATTCATATTATATTCTAAAGATTGATAGGTGTCCTAAGGTATTACAAGTTATGTTTAATTATATAATACATGTTCTAGTGCATTCCAAGTTTTTCTTTATTGTTCATCATTTGGAATGTCATTGTATTGTGTTATGTTATGACATAAAACAACAAAAGGAGTTTATAGGCCTTGGCATAAGTGGCATCACAAAGAAATTATGATCATTATGTAAAGAAGCGGGAACATATCTTTGTGTAAGAAATTTTTAAGGAATGTTAAGGTCATGGAATAGGAATAATTAATTCCTACAAACAATGAAAACAACATTTGACCTTTATAATTTTAAAGTCAAAATTGTTGTTATTTAGTCCAAAATTATCATCATTTGGTGTTAAACTCATGTTCTTTCTATGAAAGGATGCAAAGCTATTATTATTAGAATCCAAATACTACCTCTTCATAAATGTTATCATTACCATTAAGCCAAATGCATTTTTTGTTTTTTTGCATAAATTCTATATATACACAAGCAATCAACAATGAATTATAGCTAATGGGTGTAGACCTTGCAAAGACATGGTGGTGATTCCCTATGGCTAAAAGATGGATGACCTTTTACTGGCATCTATTGGAAAACAACAAAGGTAATGGCTCTTTAAGCGCCAATTAATGACATAAAGAATTTTTTATTCTTTACTTGTCAGTTGCCATAGAATTGCAATTTAGCCATAAAGAGCCATAAGAAAGGAATTTTAATTCCTCATATGTAAAAGAGGTAGCCTATTGAAAGGGCACTTTTATGGTTGTTAGATTAAAGTTAAAACTTGTGTTCATTAGAACAACCGAACACAAGACCTTTTCACCAAATGGATTACACACTATTACTAAGACAAATGAATCTTGATGATAAAATATTGTGTTTATTGGCTTTAAACACATGCCCTTCTTAAAAGGGTATTAAAGAGACTAAGATAACTCCTAGGCCAATTATGCCACTAGTAGTTATTACTACAAAAAGAGTATTTATGGCCAACTTATTTAGGTTCGTTACATTACAAAACAATGATTATGGTTATTGGACAGTAACTACTTGAAAGAGAGTAGTATATTTGTAGTTCTGGTTTCCAAAAATCATTCTAGAAACATCTTTTAAATCACATAAAAATTGGTTGAACCTTTTTACATTATATTTTTGGTTGCAATGTTATTAAGGCTTAACAAATGTAAAAACCCATAAAGGTTTCCATGAAACTATCCGATGTCATGACTTTTATTTAATTTGTTGTGATGTTGTTTTGTGAATTTACGTGATTTTAGTTCCTATATTGTATTGACATATATAGTGGTTATTTATATATACATAAAACTTTTACTTTACCGAAAAAAAAAAAAAGGTGGTGTGCATGCATGGTGTTATTTACACATATATGTTCACACACATGAATGATGATTTGCATGAATATGCATGATGTTATGATAATAGTTATTTACATATGTAAGTGTGTGACTTTTAAAATGAATGGGTACCTCAAATATTTTACGTTGCTTATGGATGAGCATGACTATGCACTATTCATGCCAAAAAAGAAAAAAAAAGAAATGACACATAAATTATGTCTACTAGGAATATAACCTAGCAACATTTAATTGGTTACGTCTAGTCAATTTTTTTTTTTTTTAATTTGGAAATGATGTCTACCTAATTAGTTACTTTTGCATTTCTTTGAAAATTCTTGAAATTTGAAAAGGGTGACACCTCTGGCTTTTGAACCCACAACCACTCAATTGAAAGGATAAACTTTGGACCATTGAACCAAAAATAAATATATATTTATTAATTGTATTAACTAATAATATCATATCTCTCTTCTGAAAATTATAGAAAAGAAAGAAAAAATTATACTTATTGAAATTTGATTTTGTGACCTTTTAATTGAAAGAATAAATTGTTACTAATCAATCTAACTGCTATAGGTGTTCAAAGAGTTGAAAAGTGTGGCTCTTAAAGTGTAAAAAATGTGACCTTGAAAAAGTATTGTCACAACAAAACTAAAAAATTTTTGGTGATTGGCATACATTTCTTTAATTAAAAAAATATCAATATTCGAAATTAAATATCTACCAACCATGTGGACATTTTTATTAGTTGATGCAATTAAAATATGCATAACTTTTATAGTTGGCTTTTAAAAAAGACACATGGATAGTTGTGATTATTGGGTTTTGAATCCATCTTCATCTAAACAAATGGACAAGTTTTACCTATTAGACTAACTATTTTGATATTAATTGTTCTAACTAGTAGGATTTAAACTCCAATTAAAAAGAACTTTAAAATGCAACAAATAAAAAGTCACAATTGATGAGTTTGAAACCCATGATCTAAGATGAACCAAAGTTCAAAATGTGCAATAACTTATTATTCAAGGCTAGTTTTTGGTAATTATGGTATTCACCACATTATATATTAAAAACTTGTAAGAATATGTTGTTAACTATAAATCAAATCCACGTGTTGACAATTACTACATATTGATTAATCAATGAAATTAATAATTGACATGAGTTTTGGTAAACAAGACATTAAGAAAAATGAGTCTAACTCGTACTTACAAATTAATAATTGAAACTCAATTCAACACTTAATATAATGTTAAGTTTTGAATTCAATAAGTTAAACGATATCATCAATGTGATTAAAATACTATACAAATTCTTTTCATCTTAAGGTTATAATATAGTTATTGGTTCTAATAATTAAATTGGGAGAATAAGTTTTTAAAATTCTTAATAAACTTATAAAGGTGTTTTGTGGTGAGGTCTTACTTTACCTATATAAATGTGGAATATTTAAACTATTTTAATAAACCAAAGGACTTAATTTAAAAACATTCATAAAAAAAATATAAATATAATGATTTTTAATATGTTAATTAATTAAAAAATAGTATAACGTTATTCAATCACTTGTGTGAATTTGTTTTACAACTTATCAATTAAAATGGTTGATTCAAAACTTATTTACGATATTATTTAAATTTATTAAAATATACTTTTCATTATGTAAAAATTCAATTTATAAGACACTTTTACTTATACATTTAGCTTTCAAAATTATAAATGATGTGCTATATTTTCAATATTTTAGAAATGGTGAAAATTTGTTAAAATATTTTTAAAATAAAAATTAGATATATATCTTATTTATTTTGGTGATTATTGAAAATGTCCTTGCATGAAATAAATACACATTAATAAGATTGTAAAGGTACCTTTTTTTTTTGGTCAAATAACTTTTGAATTATTTTATATATATATATATATATATATATATGATAATTTTCTTTTAATAAAAGAGAGAATAAATGGACGAATAGATTTGAAAATATACAAATTTTAAAAAAGTTAAATTTTAATAATACAAACTATGAAGAAATATACTTTATTTTATCTTATAAAAAAATTCATTAAAATTTAATTATACTACTATAAAAAATTATATATTAAATATATAATTTAAAATAATATTTTTATTTTTAATGGACGCTTATTCTCCGTTCAACATTGCCCGAAAAGCTTGGTACTATTTTTTAACAAATAAGAATCGTACTATTGGTTTATTTGCTCTCTTTCCTGCAAAATCCATGCCTCGACTTAACCTGCGATCCCGTGCCGTATCTCTGTATCTTTTGCGCCATTCTCGCAATTTAACTTCCACAAGTACTCGTCTTCTCCCGTGCGACTTTCTATCCTCAGATAATGTCGTACCCTTCTTGTTACAAACAAAATCCCTCCATTTATATTGTACCGCCTCGCTCAATCTTCGTATCTTCTCCCTTCCATCCACAATTTCTTTTCCTCTTCTTAGTTGTTTGTATGTTAGAGGGGAAGAAAATTTATGCTCGTTGAGGGGGTGGAGAGGAATTTCCGGCTTCTTTGTTTTTTTTTTTTTTTTTCTGTCTGATTTACTTTTCTTAAAAACTTAGGTGGAATTGCATTAAGCCGTGTGAGGAAGTTCTGAGAAAGATCTAAAGACCTTAAGGAGTTGCTCACCGCAGAGGTTGACAGCCATTCTGGAACCTGACCATGAATTGCATTATGGGACAGTGAAAAAGCAATCAGCTGATTTTGGGTTCTTAGGAAGTCAGGTAACTCACTTATGCTGCAAGTC
>JAGSHU010000078.1:0-24497 GCA_021533255.1 Ceriops tagal | reverse complement strand
AAAAGTTTGCCCTTTTTGTGTGTTAATCTTAACTTGATAGTCATCTAGTACGAGAGGTCCATGGCCCTTCTCACTACAATTTTCCCACAATATTTGAATCAACATTAACTTTGTCTCATACTTTCAAAAATAAAGTGTGCCATATATAAGCTAACAGAACAGGAAAGTGGATTTCCTATCTTTCTGCAAATCATTGAAAAAGTGCACTAATGCCACACCAGGAATTTTTAAAGGTAGATAAAGGGGAAAAGAGAATTTCAAATGTTTAGTTCTGAAATATTATGTCAAAGCACCTCACTTATAAAGTACAACGTGAAGAAGCATAAAACAGGAGTTGACAGCTCGAACAACACAATCTGCCGGTCCAGCCTGTTCATACCTGCAGATAGAGTTTAATGATCATTCTGTGAGTTTCAAGAGCACTGCAAAGCATAAAAAGGCTTCCCTTTTAGCTCCTTTCATTACAGTGGATAAACATTTATATGCTAGCTAAAATGCCCAACGATTTGGCACCAGACATTTCTTCAGTATCTGATGCTTTCACAAATGCTATTGATTATTTATGAAGAGGTCTTCAAATCCATCCTCCCACGAATCAAACTGCACTGGACGAAAGATGAATAACTTCTAGAATGAAATAGAAACACAAAACTGTGTCCACATTCAAAATAATATAACTAGGTACATAACCAAATCCGCAGGGTACAAGAACATCTCTGGAACAAGGAAATGTTCATTTGTGAAGTCAAACTCCTACACAGATGACAAAATCTTGAGAGCCAAAAAAGAATTAAACAGAAAAACATTATTCATCACAAAAATCAAATCCTACATTTTTGGTTAAACCCACTCCCTTTCTGTGAAGCCTTTTGCATGTTTGGACTGATCTATACTCTTTACTAAATTCAAAAGTTGGTGCAGCAGAAAGCTTCATTAATCTGAGTGAGGTCTCACTTTACATCATCAACGCCTTTAACAAAATCCTTTGCCCATGTGATCCCAAAAGATTGTCCTTGCCTTGCCAAATAAACAAATTTAAAAATATAATCAAATCTCAGGAAATATCGGTTCCCCTAAGGCCCTGACCAACACTTTAATGTACCAAAAAGGAGACTGAAGGAGGCCCCAAAGCATCTAACAAAATATACACAGCTACGAACATTTGCAGAAAATGTTGCGAGGTATTATTGATGGAAAGCAAGTTCTGCAATTTCTTCTGGTCCCCTTGCTGAGCTTTGTACAAATAAACTCACATGAAATGATAAAACAAATCTGAAAGAGCCTTGCCTTCACTTATTGCACCTGTTATTTTGAACCCAAAAGAAATCCCTTTTCAATTTGAAGAATTTAAAGAAGTCAACACCAAAGAAGCTCTGTTTTACCTTGTATGATATTAAAGAAAAAGAGTAGAAGTGCAGAAGTATGAGGCCACTCACAATCACTGGGGACGTATAAACAAAGAAGAAAGTAAAGAATTAAGGGAACAAGAGCCATAACCAAAATTATGATTGAGAATGAAGAATAACCAGTGGGGGCCAGAACAAAAATTGACTCCAATTTTAAGGAAATAAAGAATTAACGTTTAGTAAAGAATAGGTGAAAGAGAACAGAAGATTAGAAGGGCTCACAATCTGTAAATCTTGATTGGGGCTGAACCCAGTAGCCGTTGGACTTGTGCGCGGTTGCAGGGTTTCTGGCCCGAAAAAAGGACTAGGGTTTAAGACTCCATTGTTCTTTCGTGTCCAACTCTTTTGCCGCCACTCTCCTGAGAACAGATAGTCATTCATCATGGCTGAGCAGATTCGCTTCAAATCTCTCTACGGCCATTTCGATCTTAACTTTTGAGGTTTTGGTTTCTTGCAGAAAGAGAAGGCATTTTTGAAGCAACCCAAAGTGTTTCTTTGGTAATAACATAGTGATTTTGGATTTTGTGTGTCATATCATTTGAGTTTTTTCTCAATTTGTTTTGATTTTTTTTTCATTTTTCATAGCTCGAAAAGGTTTGGGAAGGGGAAGAGGCCTGGAAAGGGTGGAAACCGCTGGTGGAAGAGCATTGGTCTTGGTTTTAAGACTCCCAGAGAAGCTATTGAGGGTATTTCTTGTTTATCATTACTTTCTTCTCTCCTGTTTTATCTGCAAACGGATACGTTTTTATTACAATAATTTTTGCATGTTTGCTTGTTTTCGGTATATGGTGGATCGGGTAAAAGTGTATATTTTGCTAATGACTGTGTTTGTGCGTAGATTTTCAAGAACTAATCTCTGTTGAATTTGCTTAACTTTTAATTGTTCGAGTTATGTAGTATGGTCTTGTCGTAGATGCTATCCAGCAATTTTACATTCCATTCGTTAATATTAGTCTGACGGAGAATGTGTAGCATGATAAAAATTTGTGGATGAAATGCTTATCACGGTTTATTTTTATCACCATTTTGGACCTTGGCTGTCATGAAAATTTTAATTTTTCTCATTTGTGGTTGGCCAGTCCTGTTTGTTGTAATCTTAAATTATAGGGTCTTGGAGTTGCTTTGACTCAATGTAGCTTCATTGCTCTTGTATTTAATTTCATTTCTGCTGCTTTTTGGTCTTTGCTATTTTAATTGATTGAAATGTATTTCATGTAGTAATATACATTGATAAGAAGTACCCTTGCACTAAAAATGTTTCAATTAGAGGTCGAATTTTAACTAGTACTTGCCACAGCACCAAGATGAATAGGACCATTATTCTTGAGCGAATTATCTTCATTTTGTAGAGAAATACTAAAGGCATGTTCCTATTTTAGTTTTTAGTGAATCTTTTTCTTTGATTTTTTTACGTCATACTTTCTTTTTATTAAATTTAATTATGAATGCGTTGAAGTTAAATTTATTACTATTACATGCTTAGTTTCATATTTTATTTTTTCTTATTTATATTAATAGGTTCTTGTGAACTACAATGTATTGAAAATAATTCATATTAGATTTTTTGGTTATGAAAAGAAGGCATTTATTAGGATATGAGACATAATGTCTCTTTTTGTTGAGTTTGATTATTTTTATGATGAATTAAAACATTTGATTAAGTAATTAAAAATTTTTAAAATTTAAACTAATATTTAATTTGATATTTATTAACAAATAATTATTCTTTTTCTTCATTTCATATTGTTCATAAAACAATAAAGTCTTGAAGGTGCAACTACTGTTGTTTTTTTATAGAATTTGAAATGAAAACCTTTTGGATTCTCATTGTTTTGCTTGTGCAAATTTGATGAACTTGGTCATTTGCATGTTGTGCTTCCATGATTAGACCATTATTTGTTTGTTGTTGTAGTATGAGATGTGCATAACCTTAGGCACACTATAGATTGTCCATTTTCTAGTGCTGCATAGCTTTTCACTCTGTTACAATAATGAGTAATTATAATAACTGGTTCTGTCTTTTACTTGTTACAATAATGAGTAATTATAATAACTGGTTCTATCTTTTGCTCGTCCCTTAATTTAGAATATTGGGTGTGGTCAATAATTAGGATAAGGCCTTAATCTTGTTCAGCTATTATTTGTGAGATCAGAATGGTGAAGTTTGGTAGTTCGATAGAATTTAGTTTAGTTTTAGTGATGAAAGTGGATGTGATAGGAGGCCGATTATTAGGCTCTGTGAGGACAATGATGTCAACTTCGTATTCTTTACGTTGCTTTAATAGGTTGTGAAACTCGTGAGTGAGTCACGTAAATATGAAGTCTACTTTTTATCTATTTTTTTTATGTCTAATCATTTTCTCACATTAAACAATACTGAAAATTTTACAGGGTTAATATGTTTTTGAATTCAATTTTTACAACTATTTGCTTTTATTTAGTTTATTTTTTGTCTGAGAAATCTTACTGCTTAACCATCCAATTTTTGATTCAATGCACAAATGTGGTCAGTTAGGGGTGCAAATCTTGAAGTAATCCTTTTTGGTTTGGAACATTTTGTGTGAGATTTTTGAAGTCACGTATTTATGCATCCAGTAGGTAACTTCCTTGGGGTGAAATTTCAAGCCTCTTCCTTCCAATAAATGTACAAATCTGTGTAAGGATGATGGGTCAAAATCATGGCAAATTCTGGTCCACCAAAGGTTCAACACTAGACTTTAAATGGGGCACATTATTCCGCGTCATCCCCACCAAGAAGAGCTTGCTTTGCTCCAAAAGGTCACCGGTCAACAACTACAAAAAAGATTCCTATTCCCCCAACTCCAATTTAATCAAGTGGTCCCTTTTTCTTGGCTTGACCTCTGGAGGTGCCTTCTCAAAGTCTTTTCTCTATTATATGATATGTATATGAAGAAGGATAAAAGCGGATGATTGACAATTTTTTTTTTTCATAAGATATATTATACACAATTAGGTAAAAAATAATATTTTAATATTATATTATTTTTTATTGATAAATTTTTTTTATTAATTATTTGTAATAAATATAATAAAAATTATTATCTAATTAATATTTTACTTTACTTTTTTTTTTTATTTTCATTGCAGACGCATGATACGATAAAAGGCAGCTCTCCTTTGTGGGCAAATTCAACCGACATTAAAGTATGAAGCTTCGATCAAATTTGTGCTTGTGCATGAATTTGTAACTCTGGTCCATCGTTCTACCTTTGTTGTGTCTGAGCCCGAGGTACTAAAAGAGAAATAAAAAATCTGAAATAAATAAAATGTAAAAAATTTACGAATCAAAAACTAGTCAATGGAAATATTGGTCTGTGACAAATTGAAAAAAAAATACTTCACATGCTTGAAAAGCAACAAGTGTTATCCCAAAACCTTATTTTTGATTGAATATTTAACTCCGTCTAAAAAAAGGAGCATACTTTGATCCTTTTTTACAATAAATTTTAATATTTTAGAAATTAAGAGTATTACCAATCAATAACAATACTGATTCTCGTTGTAATTTGGAAAATTTAAAATAGTATTCTCTTGGAATGATGGGCATGAAGGAAAGAGTGCAGCGCAGTTTGTTCGTGACGATTTGCCAAGAGTCATTGCGGAAGATGCTGATTTCCCACTAGAACTTGAGAGAGTTGTCGTAAGGTCATTTGTGGAGACTAATGCTGCATTTGCAAAGTTGTGTGCACCCTTAAGTCTACCCTGCCTTCTGGCACCACTGCACTTACTGCAATGATATTTGGGAGGTAATGCCTTGCATCCATAACTAGTGGCTAGCAAAAGTTTCATTTTCATTGATCTGGGACCTGTTCCAATCTCTTCTGTGTTGTTCCTTTGGAACCATCTAGGTTAGCTAAGCTGTGTAATAATTCTGAATGAGCTCCCACAATTAGGGCACAATGTATATGATGGATTACAAATGAATGGGACACCGGGGGAAATGAAAACATGCTTCATATGGATAGTCAGAGTTATGTCTAGAGAGTTGAAGGAGTGGTCTGGTCCAAAGGCCTGCCATAGCGCGCATAAAGTTTCTCCATTTCAAGAATTACCGGTTGTAGTGTGATACACGTTTTTCCTATTTCGACACAAAGTATTACTTTCTCAGGTGCCACCAGTGTCATCTTAATAGTTGCTTGTCACTTTACATTGACTAAACTTGTTTGCCATTTCTAAATTTTGCGTAGATCATTACTCGTGGCAAATGCTGGTGATTGCCGGGCAGTATTGGCAAGGCGTGGAACAGCTATAGTGATGTCAAGAGATAATAAACCCTGTTGCGTTAAAGAAAGGATACGGATTGAATCCTTGGGTGGATGCATAGATGATGGTTATCTTAATGGTCAATTAGGTGTTACTCATGCATTAGGTGATTGGCACATTGAAGGAATGAAAGAAAGGGGTGGAACTGCTGGCCCCTTGAGTGCTGAACTAGAACTCAAGCTGATTACGTTGACTCAGGAAGATGAATTTCTCATCATTGGAAGTGATGGAATATGGGACACATTTTCCAGCCAAAATTCTGTAGATTTCTCCAGAAGGAGACTTCAAGAGCACAATGATGTGAAGCTTTGTTGTAAACAAATGACAGAAGAAGCAATAAGACGGGGAGCAACAGACAACTTGACAGTTGTGATGGTGAGCTTTCACTTGGAGCCACCTCCACAAGTTGCTGTACAGAGAGCAAGAGTAAGGCGTAGCATATCTGCAGGGGGACTTCAGAATCTCAGATGCCTGTTACAATGATCATGCTGAAAATTCATTGGTGGCAAAGGGTATGCTAGTGAATAATGTATGAACTTTTTGTGTACGTGAATTCTTCATAAAATAGAAACTGCAATTTTCCGATCTCATTGTTGTCACCTTATTCTATTTCAAGGATTTGGATGTAATAACAAAGACTTGAAAATTCGGACATTGAATGAAAGGTTGCAAACTTGCAATTTATGATTTGTTTTCCACGTTATGGTTATCAAATGATTGTATGTACGGTTTGAGGTTCCATACACTTAATGGTTAGGTAATGATCTGCAGGAGAGCAATTATACGAGGATAAACAGCTAGAGCTACACAAATAAAAGCATTGAAGAACAAACAATCAAAACAGATATGAAAGTCTCTTCCTTGCTGTAATTGTACAAGCAACAATTAGGAAAACGGTGGAAAACAATTACATATAAGATGCATGCGTATATGGTAAACTTGAGAAAAGACTTCGTCTGTGTGGTTTGGCCATCAGTAGTCTAACGAGATACAAAATGTGCATAAAACGGCAATGTCAGGAGATATTCTGTCAATGCGCAGTAGTGCTTGTTTAAAGGTCATGTTCTGTCATTCAGTTTCCTCTTAATCTCGAATTTTACAACACGAATTAAGCACAAACTTGCAAAGAAAATGGATAAAATCAGCATAAAGAAGACACTGTTCCATCCTCTGGTGGACATATACCCAGCCAGAAAGGGGCCAAGTGCTGCCCCAACAGAACCCGTCCCATCTGTTATTGCGGTCACCGTGGCCAAGGCACGTGAATTTCCCTTAATCAAGTTCTGGGTACCAAGAACAGCAGCAACAGCTGTGGTGATTAGTGAGCATGGCCCATTCACAAGTAAACAAGATATAAACATCAAAGAAATGTTGGCGATCCTGCAAAGGCTTCCATAAACCCGGTACAAAAATAGTGTTGGGATTGACAGCACTAAATATGAAACTGAAGTTACCGCACGAGCTTCAACAATGTCAGGTACAAATCCAGCCAATATTCCACCAACAACTCCTCCAATATCGAACACAGTGGAGAGCATTCCAGCAGTTTTGTGTGACAAATGAACCCCTCCAACAGCTATAGTCCACAAATTGCAATTAGCTTGCAGTATTGGCAGCACACAAAAATGGTTTTAAATTCACTGCATCATGCAGCAGCAAATATACCTACTTCATCCAACACAAGAATAATGCTTCCACTATAAAGAAAATAAGTTGCAGGAAGATAACATTCTTGTTGATAAAGGATGAATTATATACAAACAAAAAATGTTTTAGTAATTAACATAAAATTATTTAAAGATGTAGATGATCTAAAATTGATACAGAATCATTAAAATATGAAAATAATAAATCAATATATACAATCTTGATACACTCTTCTAGGCTTAGCTTGCCTACTCGTGAGGCCACTATGATGTCTAATGGCAAACTTTCCCTGCAATCATGGTCCCCCAATATTGGAAATTTCAGTATCCATGCACATGCTTATACCATTTGATTTATATCTCCATGCACATGGGTCAAGGTCATCATTCGCATAGAGTTTCAAAATCGTGTGTTGTTGTCATAAGTTCAAGTCAATCCAAAAGCATTACATGAATTGAATTTATCTTTTCTTATACTTCTCTTGAAATTATATGGTTAAAAAACTTCTATGTTACGCCAAGCTCCCACAAAGAGCTCATGATTGAATCAGTAAAAATTGTATAACTAGAATAATATAATAGAATATACTATGTACTGAAAAAAAGGAGAAAAAGTATACAACATGCACAAAGTTACCTAACCCTGAAAAACAGCAGCATTCCTGTAATGCTGTTTAACTTCTATGTAGAATATCTGTACAATGGATGAATATTGGGCTTGAACAGTAGAACTTGGATGGAAAATGCTCGTTGGCAGTTATGGCAGTTACAAAAGTGTTTCCAGCAAAACCAGTTAGTGTTGAAGGGCAATTTTCTTAGTGTTTAATTGCATTTCAACTTTTGGTTTTAATGGCCTTTTTGGGCAAGTAAGGTTCCATTTGTTTGTCTAAATCAAGCAAGTAAAATTAAGTGACTGAACAGAGTGGAGGTTGCTTGTAATTGTAGATAAGCCACTTTTGTAATTCTAGATAAGACACTTTATTAAGTAGATTGTCATGTAAGGAATATGTATATATAAGAAATACATGACAAAAAGAGTCTGCTTTTGGCCTAAAAGCAGACATGGCCTTTAAGAACGGGATTTTCTTCCACTTTCTTGTGTTTTCCGTTTGTTTTCTACTGTGAGTACCAACTAAATATTTGTCGTAAGGAGATGACTTATCGTTGATTAATTGTGGCAACCCATTTCACAGTGTTAAGAAGAAGGATATTTTAAAAGGGTTTTATTTTATATTTAAAATAAAAATTTATTTTACATATTTACAAAATAACTTTTATCTTATACTTAATTTAAAAAAAGAAAAATCCTGGTTTACCTCTAATTCTCTGTTTTTTTTTTCTTTTTATATTTTGAACTTGCAAGAAAGGTGGAGTCTTTAAGGTCAATAAATCAAGAGACCCGACAAAAAATCTTTACACCTTCTAGTGAAAAAGGGAAAACAGGGGACCATCGGCCTTTTGGGCTAGCATGAGAATTTCAGAATCCTAAGAATTTCTCACTTGCGTGCCATATCATCCAGTAGAAAGTTCGAGCAATGTCCTTCTCGAATTACTTCATGCAACAGCCGATTAGACGTCATTTTTTTCTGATGGGACCCGTCACGAGTTGATTTGGTTTGCATACTGCACTATTGCCCACCACCATAAATTTTTCTCTTTGGTTGGTCCAACCATCATTGTTTACACTCTGTTGTCTCTGGGATAATTTATCAGTACGTAACTACGAGGCATTTTTCCTTTTGAATGATTAATTTATTTCTCATTTCTACTAAATCTAATGAACATTAATTATTAGATCTATCGATAAAAATAGATATTTTTTATTTGATAAAAAAGGTCATTGATGAATTGAATCTAATCTATCCCAACTCCTATTTATCTTCTTGATCCTTTTGCTTTAAGAAATGAAAAACTAATTTTGTAGTTTATAAGGCAAGGTTGACATTAAAGGGATTGAAACAACTGCAAAATCAAACGTGTTTGAACTTTTAGACACTATTTATGAGCTAAGGGAGCAATAAGCGGATTGGTGACTTTGTACCGTGATAATTAAAAAATCATCTTTATAGTTTGTCTTGAATACTTGGCCTCGTTACAATTTGATTTTTGTTACATTGGTTCACGTTGAACTAGCTTTGAATCCCCCACGAGCCGTGGAGTAGGTGAGAGTGTCTCCGGGACGAGCCATCTTCAAATTTACTTGGAAAAGAACAGAGAAAGATTATAGAATAAGATAGTGACATATATGCATATAATTTTAATTTCAAATATAATTATAAAAGAAATCATAGGTATTTTGTAAAATATATATATACATATTTATTATATCTTTTTTAAATATTAGAAAGAAATAACTAGAGGTAGATTTAATAGTAAGCACACTTTGTCTGGTCCACATAGTGAGATTACCTACATGGCTGAAGAAGCCAAGAAGCAACCAAAAAGAGGGAGATCAAGGTCGAGGGATGTTTTGGAAGACACCAATGCAAGGCTCGCGAAAGTTGAGCTTGCCGTGGCTGATGGGAAAAAGAAGTTTGAGGGGGTAGACCAACGCATTGACGAGCTCGAGAAGGAGAGTGAAGAGCTTCATGAGGAGATGCAAGGTGTTTTGAACCAAGCCCTATCAAGGTGTTTAGACTAAGTAAAGACCTTGGAAGAGACCCTCCATTGTGAGGTTTTGACGTTGAAGGAAGAGCTTGAGAGAGTCTCCAATGAGTTGAAGAAGACCAAGGATGAGCTAGCCCTTTGTAAAAGGCAGTTGTTCAAGGTGGAAGTGTTGCCTTGCCAACGGTAGTTGCTTCTTGAAAGGTGGATGTTCCAAGACCCAAGGCATATAATGGGTCGAGGAACACGAAAAAGGTTGATAATTTTCTATGGAGCTTGGAGCAATACTTTAAGGCACTTAGTGTCGTGAAGGATGCCAAGAAGATTGATAGTGTTGCCTTATGCCTTGTGGATACCACAATGGTATGGTGGAGAAAGAGGTACAATAATATCAAAAGGGGTATTTGCATCATTAACACGTGGGACAAGTTCAAGAAAGAACTTAAGCGACAATTCTATCCAGAGAATATCGAGGAAGAGGCGAGGGTGAAGCTAAGGCGTCTTCAACAAAAGAGAAGCATACGAGAGTATATGAAGGAATTCTTCAAAGTATTCTGGAAATTCCTAATTATCCCAACAAGAAAGCATTCTTTGCGTTCAAAGATGACTTACAAAATTGGGCAAAGATAGAGATCCAAATATTCTAGATCTTGCCACCGCTATTTCCATTGTCGAGTCACTAATAAAGTTCAAGAAGTCCAAAAAGCCCAAGTCTAATAAGAAAAAGGATGGTAGGGGAAAGAGTGGGGGAGATAGTCCCTTAAGCAAATGACGTTTTTACAAGGTTAATAGGCCTAAGAAAGGGAAAAACACCAAAGAGGATTAAAGCAATGACAGGCCCCTTCTCAAATGCTATTTTTACAACGAGCCACACAAGGCAAGGGATTGCCAGAAGAAAGCTAAGCTTTCTACCATAGTTGAAGAAAGGAAGGAACAATAGTAACTCAAAGAGATGAGGATGGGATCCTTACAAATCCTCAATGCCATCAAAGCCAAGGTCGAAGTGCCTAAGACCAAGAAGAGAGGATAATTATATGTGGAAGCAAAGGTGAGTAACCAAGTGGTTAGAGCTTTAGTGGATACCGGAGCTTCTAACAACTTCCTTTAAGAAGAGGAAGCAAAGTGGTTGGGCATCAAATACAATAAGGAGCGAGGATGGCTCAAGCAGTGAATTCAGAGCCAAAGTCAATTTTTAGCATTGCTCATGGTATAGAGGTACATATAAATGAGTGGTGTGGCCTTGTAGACTTTTCTATTATACTAATGGATGATTATCTAGTTGTGCTTGGTATAGAGTTTATGGACTGTGTTAAGGCCGTGCCTATTCCTTTTGCCAACACAATGTGTATCTTGGAGGAAGACAATACATGCATGGTGCCTTTGGCTAGGGAGACCAGCCTTCAATCCAGGCAAATTTTGGCCATGCAACTTTCTAAAGGTATAAAGAAGGCACAACCCACCTTTCTTGTATCCTTGAAGGATGGAAAGGATACTTCCTTATCAAATTTTCTACCCAAGGGAGTCTCTTACGTCTTAAAGGAGTTCAAGGACATTATGCCTCCCAAATTGCCTAAAAAGCTCCCACCAAGATGTAAGGTAGACCATAAGATAGAATTGGTCGCTGGTGCAAGACCACCTACTGTGGTGCCTTACCGATTAGCACCCTCCGAGTTAAAGGAACTCAGGAGGCAACTTAAGGAGCTGTTGGATGTGGGTTACATTTAACCGTCAAAGGCTTCATATGGTGCAACCGTGCTTTTCCAAAAGAAGCATGATGGGTCACTCCAGTTGTGCATCGATTATCGAGCGCTCAATAAGATAATCGTAAAGAATAAGTATCTCATTCCATTGATAACTGATTTGTTCGATCAGTTGGGTGAAGCACAGTGGTTCACAAAGCTGGATTTGAGATTGGGATACTACTAAGTGAGGATTGCAGAAGGAGATGAGCCAAAGACCACTTGTGTTACGAGGTATGACTCCTTTGAGTTCTTAGTAATGCCTTTTGGACTTACTAATACCCCTGCCACATTCTGCACTTTTATGAATTGAGTCTTCGAGTCGTTTTTGGATAAATTTGTCATAGTGTATTTGGATGACATCATTGTCTAGAGCAAGACGTTGGACGAGTATATTGAGCATTTACGACAAGTTTCCAAGTACTAAAAGAACATAAGTTGTATGTGAAGAGGGAGAAATGTGCCTTTGCTCAACAAAAGGTCATATTCTTAGGGGACATCGTCGGTGGAGGCAAACTATAGTTGGACAAGTCTAAGGTGTAAGTCATCCATAACTAAGAGCCACCAAAGAAGGTAACTGTGTTACAATCCTTTTTAAGCCTCGTCAACTATTACAAAAGATTTATAAAGGGCTACTCCTCTATTACAACTCTACTCACTGATTTGTTGAAGAAGAATAGAACATGAAGTTAGTATGCTAGATGCTAAAAAGCGTTTGAGGTGCTCAAGCAAGTTGTAGTTGACAAGCCAGTGTTGGCTTTTCCCAACCACACCAAACCCTATGAGGTACATACCGATGCTTCTAATTTTGCAATCAATGACATTTTAATGCAAGAGGGGTATCCCATTGCATATGAAAGCCATAAGTTGAATGAAACCGAGTGCCGTTATACAATCTAAGAGAAGGAGATGACTACAGTGGTGGCCTACGAACTTAAAGACATTATTTGTTGGGGTCCGAGTTTGTTGTAAATTTGGACAACATTGCCACAAGTTACTTCCTCAATCAAAAGAAGTTAATGCCAAAGCAAGTGAGGTGGCAAGCTTTCTTGGCAGAATTTGACTTTGTGATGGAGTATAAGCTGGGCGAGGCTAATTTAGTAGCCGATGCATTGAATAAAAAGACCAAACTAGTTGCCATCATAAGTCCAAACTTTCCTTTGGTAGAACAAGTAAAGGAGGGACTAGAACATGACCCACATGCCACGAGTTTGAGGGAATTAGCAAGTAGTGGGAAAACACGCTGATTTTCACTTAAAGATGGAATACTTACTACCAAAAGCAATAGAATTTATGTGCCAAAGTGGTAAGGATTGAAGAAGAAGATTATTAATGAGTGTTATGACTTAAAATAGGCAGGACGTCCGAGCATATGCCATACGTTGGCACTTGTAGAGTAAGCATATTATTGGCCACAAATGCAGGATGACATTGAGTTTTATGTGAAGACTTGTCTTGTATACCAACAAGACAAGGTGGTACAACACCAACTATCGGGATTGTTGGAACCTCTACCTATTCCGGAGAGACTATGGGAGAGTGTTTCAATGGATTTCATCACATGCCTACCAAAGTCGGATAGATGTACCAATATGTTGGTAGTGGTAGACTGATTTAGTAAGTATGGTGTGTTCATCCCCATACCCTCAAAATTTACAGCTGAAGATACAGCACGCTTATTTTTCAAGTATATGGTGAAATACTGGGGCATCCCGAAGACGATTGTCAACGATAGAGACACTCACTTTACCGATAGATTTTGGATGGAGCTATTCAAGTTGATGAGATCTAAGCTCAACTTCTCCACAAGCTTTCATTCCCAAACTAACGGCCAAATAGAAAGGGTGAATGCCTTGTTGGAGTTGTTCTTAAGGCATTATGTAAGTGCCAACTAGAGTGATTGGACTAAGTTGCTTGACATAGCCCAATTCTCATATAATCTACAGAAAAGTGAGTCAATTAGAGCTAGTCCGTTCGAGATTGCTACAGGACTACAACCAATGACTCTACACACACTATCGGTTGGCTGCAAAAGGCTTAGTCCTATTACATTCAAGTTTGCCAAGGTTGGTATGAGAAGTTTGACATGGCATGAGCACACTTGGCTAAGGCTACTAAGCAAATGAAGAAATGGGCCAATGCTAAGAGGAGGCACTTGGAGTTTGAGGAAGGAGATTTAATGATGGTGAAACTCCTTCCCCATTAAAGTTGAAGGTTTGCTAGGATGCATAAAGGCCTCGTAAGGCGTTACAAGAGACCCTTCCCAGTGGAGAAGAGGATTGACAAGCTAGCTTACCGATTAACTTTATTGTCACACCTCAAGATGCATCTAGTATTCCACATAAACTTGCTAAAGCCTTACCATCCTAATAAGGAGGAGCCAAACAGGGGCGAATAAAAAAGAGCCCCTATAGCCGTAACAACGATGCCAAATCGTGATGTGGAAGAGATACTGGCGCATTATATCATTCTAAGGAGAGGAACTCATCCGAGTTATGTTGAGTAATTCGTTGAATGGAAAGGGTTGCTTAATAGTGAGGCAAGTTGGGAACACGAGTTAACTTTATAGAACAACGTGGATGTGATCGAGGAATATAAGAAGGACACGACGAGGGTGTCACTAGATTGAATGGGGGAGAATGTCATGCGCCACGTGATTCTAACCAAATTGAGCGACTAAAGAGGCTTATTCCAGATATCACTCTATAATTCTAGAACTAGGTGATGCCTTTAGAATCTTGTAAATAACTTCCTTATCTTCTTGTAAGACATAGAGTTAGGTAGAATACTTTAGAAAGAGAATAGTAACCGTTAGATCAAATAAATCCTAGTCATCCATTGAGGAGGTGGATGACTATATATAGTCTTAAGGACGTCATTTGTAAGACACCTAAGTAATAGTATATTTGCATTCTTGAAACAATATAGTATTCTCCAAATTCTCTATATCTCATGTCTACTTTTGTGTGCATTTTTACTATCTTCTACTAGTAGCATTCTAACTTTCAAAAAAGACTGAGTAACATTTGAGTCAAGTGAATTCCTAGTACCACACGAATCGTTGGGTGAAGAAGGCCAAGTCCGTGACACATATCATCAACAGAAAGCTCAAGCAATGTTCTTCTCGAATTACTTCATGCAATAGCCGATTAGACGTCATTTTTTTCTTATGGAACTATTAATTATGTCACCTGTCACGAGTTGATTTGGTTTGTAGACTGCATTGTTGCCCATCATAAATTTTTCTCTTTGGTTGGTCCAACCATCACAGTATACACTCTGTTATCTTTGGGACAATTTATCAGTAACTACAAGGCATTTTGCCTTTTGAATGATTAATTCATTTCTTGTTTCTTCTAAATCTAATGAATATTAATTATTGGAGCTATTGCTAAGAATAGATGTTTTTTGTTTGATAAAAAAGGTCCTTGATGAATTGAATCTAATCCATCCCAACTCCTATTTATCTTTTGTTAAATTAATTAACACGAGTGACCCTTGTTATTTAAAGTATGACCTAAAATAAAAGGCCTAATATGATGGTCGGTTAGGCATAACGGTAATTTGGGTCATCGGATTTAAAATCCCTCCACTCTCCCTATTAAGAATAACCGTTACAGGAAGAGGAGTATTTTCCTATTTAAGATAACTATTGCAGAAAGGGAGGATCTTCCTATTTAAGGTAACGGTTATAGGAAAGGAATAATGTGTATATATATATATATATATATATACTATTATGGACTTTTCCGGTTCTCAACCATCAGAGAGAAAATGAAAAGAAAAGAAAGGGAAGAGAAGAGAAAAGGGAAAAACCGTTCAGGAACAAAAGAAAGGAAGGATTCTCATCTTCGCTACGGGACATCAGTATAATGGACAACGATATGTTGATTTTATTACAGTTTTATTGCTAGTATTCGCATAAAGAAAAGATCCTGCATTATAGAAATAGGAATTTCATAAAGAGAAATTCTAGAAAAGTCCAATAATTGGTATCAGAGTTGGTCAGCGAATACTGCAATTTGTTTTACTTTTGTTTGTTTACGTCGAACGTATTTTCCTTTTATTTGCTTTGTACAGCGGGGCGCATAAACAATTTCTGTTCTTTACGTTTTTTTACTTGCTGTGCTTAATGGACAACGACGGCCGGCGTTGAAAGGGGAAACGCCAGCCATGGAGAATCTGCATCACTGAAACGGCCAGCATCGAAAGGAAAAAGGAAAGGCCGGCCACTGGAAACTGTACAGCCACCAGACCCGAATGGATTTGGGTATGGCGGATTGGCCTCACCGTGAAGGCTATGCTTCCGGGTACAGCTGCCGACCCAAACGGATCTGGGTATGGCTGAGGTTCTGGGAACCGCCGGAGACACGAATCGAGTGTGGATCCGGTGAAAGCTGTGCTTTCGGGCACGACCGAGACTCGAATCAATCCGGGTATGAAGGGACAGTGTGTGTTTCCATTGTCGGTGGGAGACCTGAATTGGTCTGGGTTTTCTCCTGGGAATGGCCGGAGACATAGATCGGTTTGGTCTGGCGGGTATGGTGGAACCCAGTCGCTTGTGGGGTGTGCGCCGGTCACTGGATTGTGCGACGCGGGCTTGTCGGTATGGGTGTGTGCCGGTCGTTGTATTGTGCAATGGGGCTTGCCAGTGTGGGATGTGCACCGGCCGCTGAACTCTGTGCCATAGGGCTCCGTCGACCTATTAGGGGCAATGCCCGGAGGCAGCACGCGAGTGACACCCGCAGTATGGTGGTGCTGCCACCGAGGGTTGCTTGACCGGAGGCAGCACGCGGGCGATGCTTGCAGTACGGTGGTGCTGCCACCGTGGGTCCCTGGTCGGAGACAGCACGTGAGTTGTGTTGCTTGCAGTATGGTGTTGCTGTGGGTCCTCGACCGGTGGTGGAGAAGAAATTTTCGAATGGATGCCACCATGTAAAGGGGACCAATTACTGGAGCAGTATGCCAACGCGGGCGGTGTTAACTCCCACATAAAGGATAATTTAAATCTTCATAATTGAAGATTTTTTAAAAGTTTATTGTAATCACATCAACATGAATCAAATATTGAAAGCTTGTTAGTCACCAAAGTGGCCTGGCTTGAAAGGATTTGAATAGTTGATTGTGAATTTCAAATTGTTCATTTTTTGGATGCTAATAAAATGTTTTGAAATGAACAATTGTGGTTATTAATTATAAAGTTAGGAGATCATCCAAAGATGGATTATTACTTGTAATTAATGACACTAAAAGGGATTGATTGATATATTGGGTAAACGTGATTGTATATCCAAAGATGACATTCATGTTAACTCTAGTATGATTAATTGATCTATTAAAGTATATTTAAATTAGCATCATTATTGATTAAAGTTATGTATTTGAGGATCACCCAAAGGTGAACTTAAATACATGATTAAAGTTTGTAGTGTATCTGAATCCATTTAGGTTTTCTCAAAGCATTAACGTATAAATTTGGATTATGTTTGCAGCTTCCAGTAATGTATTCACCTTAGGCAATTCGATGATCAAATTCAATGGGCTAAACTATGTAGAATGGTCTGAGCGTATTCAGTTTCATTTAGGTGTTTTGGGCTTAAACTTAGCAGTCATTTCGGATGAAAAGCCTACAGCCATTATCGGGACCAGTATAGAATCTAATAAGTCTCTTCATGAGGCTTAGTTACGGTCCAATAGGCTGAGTTTGAATTTGATGCGGATGACGATAGCTGAAAATGTAAAGCCATCGATGCCTAAGACGGAAAATGCAAGGGAATTTATGATGAGAATTAAGGAATACTCTTAATCAGATATAGCTGATAAATCCATCGTAGGAACCCTAATGAGTGAGCTGACAACCAAGAAATTTGATTGGTCACAGCCCATTCATGATCATGTGACTAGTCTGGCTAATCTAGCAGCAAGGTTGAAAACAATAGGCATAGATGTGAATGAATCCTTTTTGGTTCAATTCATCATCAACTCACTGCCTCTTGAATTTGGCCAGTTCCAAGTGAATTATAACACTATAAAGGAGAAATGGAACTTTCAAGAAATTAAGGCCATGTTAGTTCAGGAAGAAGGAAGATTAAAGAAGATGAAGGATCACTCTATTCATCTCATTGTTCGTAATGATGCTAGTAGTAGCAAGTCTAAACCATATAAGAAAAATAAGAAGAAGGACAAAGCCTCTATAAAAGTCACTGGAGGTCAGATCTAAAAGGATCAGAAATGCTTCTTCTGCAAAAAGATGGGTCATTTCAAGAAAGTGCCCAATAATACTTGGTGGTTAGATTCTGGAGCTACTATTCATATGTCACATATTATGCATGAATTCTTTTCAATCCAGCCCATAACAGGAACTGAGAAGTTCCTCTATATGGGAAACAGAATGAAGGCACGAATAGAAGGAATTGGGATGTACAGATTGATCTTGGACACTAAGTGTCACCTGGATCTAGAAAAGTGTCTTTATGTTCCTAAATGTGCTAGAAATTTAGTTTCTGTTGCAAAGTTGGATGGAGTGGGATTTAACCTCAAGATTGGAAACGGTGCATTTTCATTGTATAAACATTCGTACTATTATGGATTTGGTACTTTGATTGATGATTTGTACCGTTTTAATCTTGATGCTATGTATACTGATTCCCTATTTCTTGTTGAGCATAATATTGGTAACAAACGTAATGTGCATGATGAAAGTTCTGCTTTCTTATGGCATCAAAGATTGGGTTATATATCCAAAGAAAAGATATTAAGGTTGGTGAAAGGTGATGTCTTGCCTCAATTGGATTTTACTAATTGGGATGTATGTGTTAATTGTATAAAAGGGAAACAAACAAGACATACATCAAAGAACCCAGCCATGAGAAGCAGTGAGCCTTTAGAATTGATACACACTGATATTTGTAGCCCCTTTGATGTCCCAACATGGGGTGGTGAGAAATATTTTATCACATTATAGATGACTACTCACTGTATTGTTACTTGTATCTACTGCATGAAAAGTCTCAGTCAGTAAACACCCTAAAGGTGTTTATTAATGAAGTGGAAAGACAGTTAGATAGAAAAGTAAAAGTGATTAAGTCAGACAGGGGTGGTGAATATTATGGAAAATTCAATGAAAGTGGACAATGTCCTGGTCCATTTGCAAAACTTCTTGAAAGTCGAGGCATATGTGCACAGTATACAATGCCTGGTACACCACAACAGAATGGTGTAGCGGAAAGGCGAAATCGCACACTTATGGATATAGTTAGGAGCATGTTGAATTACAGTACTGTACCTTTATCCTTGTGGATGCATGCATTAAGAACTGCTGCATATCTGCTGAATAGGGTTCCTAGTAAGGTTGTCCCTAAGACTCCTTACAAGTTATGGACAGGAAGGAAACCCAGTTTGAGACACCTTCATGTTTGGGGTTGTTCAGCAGAAGTAAGGATATATAATCCACATGAAGGAAAGCTTGATGCAAGAACCATTAGTGGTTACTTCATTGGCTATCCTGAAAAGTCAAAAGGGTACAGGTTCTATTGTCCTAACCATAGTACTAGAATAGTTGAGTCTGGTAATGCTCGGTTCATTGAAAATGGCCAGTTCAGTGGGAGTGAGGAATCACGAAAGATGGATATTAAAGAATTACAAAATGAAAGATCCACAGTGAGTACTCCTACTCAATATGGTATCCCCACACCCAGTGTTTTTACTCAAGTTGTTGTTCCTTTTGTTGCATCACAGTCACATGACATGCAAGGACAACAAATTGATACTCGAAACACACAAAGTGAACACATAAGAGATGAACCAAGTGACAATGTGTAGTTTACAAATGAACAAGTGATACCACAAGAAATGGCATTACGGAGGTCTACAAGACAGAAAAGGCCAGTTGTTTCAAGTGATTATGTGGTTTACTCACTTGAGCATGAATCGAAATTTAGCATTGATAAAGATCTAGTCTCATTTAAACAAGCTATGGAATGTAATGATTCTAAAAAGTGGTTCAATGCCATGAAAGAAGAGATGAAATCGATGGATGTAAATCAAGTCTAGGAACTAGTAGAGTTGCCTGAAGGATCAAAACGAGTTGGTTGTAAGTGGGTCTTCAAGACCAAGCGAAACTCGAAAGGTAACATCGAAAGGTATAAGGCCAGACTTATTGCCAAAGGTTTCACTCAAAGGAATGGTGTTGACTATAAGGAGACTTTCTCTCCAGTCTCTAAGAAAGACTCCTTAAGAATTATTATGGCTTTGGTGGCTCATAATGATCTAGAGCTTCACCAAATGGATGTAAAGACCGCCTTTCTGAATGGTGACTTAGAAGAGGAAGTGTATATGGACCAACTTGAAGGTTTCATCACCACCGGGCAAGAAAATTGATGTGTAAATTAAAGAAATCGATATATGGACTGAAACAAGCCTCCCGACAATGGTATATTAAGTTCAATAATATCATTACGTCATACGGTTTTGTAGAGAACACCGTTGATCGGTGTATTTATATGAAGGTTAATGGGAACAAGTTCATTATATTATTCCTATATGTCGATGACATTCTTTTGGCTGCTAATGACATAGGTTTGTTACATGATGTCAAGAAATTTCTCTCTGAAACTTTTGAAATGAAAGATATGAATGAGGCATCCTATGTGATAGGAATAGAGATATTCCGTGATAGATCACAAGGATTGTTAAGACTGTCTCAAAAAGGCTATATCGATAAAGTATTAGAGAGATTTACAATGGAAAATTGCTTAACAGGAATAGTTCCAATTCAGAAAAGGGACAAGTTCAGTGAATTGCAATGTCTAAAGGATGATTTGGAACGGAAAGCGATGAAATCAATTCCCTATACATCACTGGTTGGAAGCTTGATGTATGCACAAACATGTACTCGGCCAGACATTAGTTTCGCTGTTGGAATGTTAGGCCGATATCAAAGTAATCTTGGAATAGATCATTGGAAAGTTGGAAAGAAAGTAATTAGGTACTTACAAGGCACCAAGGATCATATGCTTATTTATAAAAGATCAAGTCATCTTGAAGTAGTGGGCTATTCGGATTCAGATTATACTGGATGTGTAGATTTGAGGAAATCTACATTTGGTTACATGTTTCTGCTGGATGAAGGAGCAGTTTCATGGAAAAGTGGGAAGCAGTCTGTCATTGCTACTTCCATTATAGAGGTTGAATTTGTAGCATGCTTTGAGGCTACTATTCATGCATTGTGGTTGCGGAATTTTATCTTAAGGCTTGGTTTGGTCAACAGTATAGAAAAGCCGTTAAGAATTTACTATGATAATTCCGCAGCTGTTTTTTTCTCTAAGAATGATAGGTATTCTAAAGGTGCGAAACATATGGATTTAAAATACCTATCTGTTAAAGAAGAAGTGCAAAACCAAAGAGTGTACATTGAGCATATTGGCACTGAATTGATGATAGCGGACCCGTTAACTAAAGGTTTGCCACCGAAAACATTTATTGGATATGTTGATTGGATGGGCATTTTGGACAGGTCCTCATTCTCTTGAAAGTCAATATTTTAGGTTGCTCATATCATTGTGACACTCATGAATTCAATTAAGATCATGGTTTTGCTTGTGCTTTGTTATCTCTGTTTAGTTGTATACAATTATAATTTGTGAGATAACTAATAGCATATATGGAAATGACAATTTAAAGTTTCAATGTTTCTCAGTAAGGTTATTATGAATTATGATAATTATGTGATACATGGAAGGAATCATGTCGCTAAAAGATATGTGACCGCCATGATCCAATCATTTTAATTCAATCAAGTATTATGGTTTGATGATCTTTAAGGATTATGCACACTTATTTGTTATTGATTCATCAAGTCATAACATGGTCCAAGTGAGAGATTGTTAAATTAATTAACATGAGTGACTCTTGTTATTTAAAGTATGACCCAAAATAAAAGGTCTAATATGAAGGTCGGTTAGGTATAACGGTAATTTGAGTCATCGGGTTTAAAATCCCTCCACTCTCCCTATTAAGAATAACCGTTACAGGACAAGGAGTATTTTCCCATTTAAGATAACTATTACAGAAAGGGAGGATCTTCCTATTTAAGGTAACGGTTACAGGAAAAGAATAATGTGTATATATATACTATTACGGACTTTTCCGGTTCTTAACCATGAGAGAGAAAACGAAAAAAAAGAAAGAAAGGGAAGACTAGGAGAAAAGGGAAAAACCGTTCAAGAACAAAAGAAAGGGAGGATTTTCATTTTTGCTACGGGATATCAGCATAATGGACAACAGTATGTTGATTTCATTACAATTTTATTACTAGTATTCACATAAAGAAAAAATCCTGCATTATAGAAATAGGAATTTTATAAAGAGAAATTCTAAAAAAGTCCAACATCTTTAAGAAATAGAAAACTAATTTTGTAGTTTATAAGGCAAGTTTGACGTAAAAGGGATTGAAACAACTGCAAAATCACACGTGTTTGAACTTTTAGACACTATTTATGAGCTAATGGAGCAATAAGCGGATCGGTGACTTTGTACCGTGATAATTAAAAAAATCATCTTTATAGTTTGTCTTGAATACTTTGCCTCGTTACAATTTGATTTTTGTCACATTGGTTCTCGTAGAACTAGCTTTGAATCCCCCACAAGCCATGGAGTAGGCAACGCCTGGGGTAAGGATGGGTTTTGCCGCCTAAAGCGGGTCGGGCAAGTTCAGGTTTAGAGTCCGGATCGCCAAGGTCGTTGTACACGTCATAATCGTCTATCCTTTCGCCATTCTTGCGTTCGCCTTCTTCATTCCATCTCAGCGCTTTTAGCTCTTCTCTCAGCCTCTTCAATTCACTCCGCGTGTTGTTCGATGGCAAATATGCTTGCTGTAACTCATTCCCAATTTTATTTTTTTTTTTTTATAAATAAAGAAGAAGTCACAATTTAGCAAACTTATCGAAATTTCCTTCCCAAATCAGAAGAAAAGGATACAAGTTAAATAGATAAACATATATAATCCTTCTATTAATCTATATTTATATTGTAAATAAATATACGATCAGATAGTGACATATATTGATTATAAATAGGGCTCCCTACACCATTCAGCATAACTCAATCAACTGAATTTCGTTGAAATTTGATTAAAATGGTGAACATTTGATGTAGAGGATATATGAAATAATGCCTTTGTTAAAAGAAAGGCAAGACAATGTATATATAACCATTTTTCAGACTCCATAACAGCATGAGTTTTTTATGGTCGTGCACCAGCGGTAGGCACCAACAATCTCCTTCCTGCTCTTATTTGAAAAAACAAAAATTATAAAATTATTAGTCACGAAACTCTTTAAGGTTAAACTAGAAGTCATCCGTCACCCTCACAATAATGAAATCTAATAGATGTCCCCACACTTACAATGTATCAAATCTAAAACTTATTAGTGCAAACCCTCATTTACTTTTAGGAAGAGCAACAATCCTGCGAGTCAAACTCAGGCCAAAACTGACTAACTACCAAACTCCTACCTTTGGTGATTACTAGAACCTCACTCAATATGTCAAATAGCATCAATAACTAATGATAAAGTGCACCACTGCCAAATCATCTGAAGCTTAACGGGTGGAATAATATGAATTCACCAATAGACAATCTCATTTATTGAGTAAAGATTGGTCAATTAAGTTAAAAAAAACTAATCCCTAGTCTAAATGCAAAAATTCTAGCCATACCAAAAGTCTTCAATTTGGGCTTTGGAATGTTATGTTCCTTCACCAACCAATAATACAGAACAAAAAAAATTCTTCATGATGAAGAGTTTCAATGCCTTAAGATTGAAAACAACACCCCTCTTCATATTCATCTGCCCACATAAAGAAAAGAGTCAGGCAATTTAAGCACAAGAAAAATTCAGTTTTAAACAATGTCTATTACCCTGAGAGGAAATAACATGGGTGCATAATGGGCCATCTCTACAGCTCGCCAATCCAACATGATGGATAGCCACAGAAAAATATCATCTACATCTCATAAACCAAAGTTGTATGTCATGGAATGCAGACATTTCTCGTTCAAGAAACTCTTTTGGCTTAGTTAAAACAGGTTACAGGCACACATGATTGAGGTATAGGACTTGATTGCTAGTCTTTCCACAACCAAAAATAAAAAACTTAACTCTAAATTCATGAACACAATCTGAATAAAGTATTAGACAGGTTTTACCCCATAACAGATACGTTTAGTTGAACATGGACAATTTTGGGTTAGCATGACACACAAATACCAAAAACTAATCTGAGTGACAATATGACCAGTATAAATAATTTCACTCTCTATTGCATGGACAAAGCAATGGGAAGGCCCATGCTATGTCAGATAAGGTGTCAGAAACGACACCATCAATACATCTGGTCTGTCAACTGCTGCCAATTCCTACAAACGTTTGAATGACTTGACCATGCCTTAGGGCGCCACATGGACTGCATCGATAAATGTCTAAACAATATCTTACATTGCTTTGAGCCAGTGCCAATGGTGTCTAGACCTTGCATATAAACAAAATGCTACTTTTGACATTAAATTTACGGGACAATGTAGTGCGCAGAAGTCAGAAGTGACTAGGTTGCTCACAATGGTAATATTAAGCTCTCAAAACCAGTTGAAATAATGCATAATAGTGTCAAATAGAGGTGCCATTTATTTCAAAAATAGCAAATGGACTTCCGACCCTTTTTTGGGGTTACATCAGAAAATTGGGCTTTTGAAATTCTGTAGAAAACAAGTATCCTTTCTTTGACACTAGGTTTTTGAACTTTTATGAATTATGTCAATT
>JAGSHU010000077.1:0-24760 GCA_021533255.1 Ceriops tagal | reverse complement strand
AGAACAACAGTGTGGTTGAGAATGCTAGGAAGAATGGCAGTAAAGATATCCAGAGCCATATCTACTTTTGCGTCTGCTGAGAATCAAGATAATGAGAAGGATAAAAGAGCAAGTAATTGCAGAATTCTGGTTGGCTCTATGTTTTTGGCTAGAAGAGTGAAGAATTTATATTACGGTAGTTGGTATCTAGACTGAAAATCAGAGCAAGGTGGAAATGAATTGAGAAAGGCTGCAGAAGAATGGTAGTATCAGAAACATAGGAGAAGGAAAATGGGAAGGACTCTCAGTAATAGGCGAAAAATAATAGTTTTACTAATCGTTACGGACTGGTATTTAGACTGAAAAATGAGGCTACAATTGGTCGAGAATGTACATTTCAACTTGATTAACATAACAATTTTATTTACTTACAACCTCGCCTCGGCTCTTAACATTAGAAGGCAACAAAATTTTCCAATAAAAACTAAACCTTCAAGCTTGTTCTCCAAGTCATCATCTGCTGCAATTCCAAACAGCAATAAAACAAATTCTTTAGGTCTCTGAGGTAGCATGAATAACACGAAATCTTGGTTCTCCAACAACAAGTGAATCCGTCTATGAACGTCTAGAATAAATGAATATAAATGGAAGCTACAAATTACCTTAGACCAACTTGATTCAGTTGAAGAAACATAGGCTTTTGCATCCATCATTCATAAGTATCGTGAAGATAGGCCACAAGGCTTTTGTATATGATGAATGGATCAATGTCTCTGCGCATGTCCGACACACTGCAAAGATTATTGGGCAACCAAGTCAAGCTCAAGAAGAAAAAGGGAACAGTAACTGAGTGAGTGACACTGTCTATTATCACGGTGATGGTCTTAAATTTTGAACATCTTGATTTGTTGGCTCACTGATTTCTTAACTTCTCGGAATTTAGATATGCTTGCTAAGAGGTGATTTTAAGGCATTTGTTCAACAAGAAATTGAGTTCTAAACTACTCGAAGAAAATAAACAAATTTATTTAAAAATCTAACACACCATTTCGAAATACAGTTGTCGTACAGTTGTATTTAGACTTCCTTCCCAACGCCATTGATCTCCATCTAGTGCTATTTGCACTTCTAACAACTGTGGAGTGAGTAGGGCTCCTTCTGAGAAAAACCTCATCTTGGAGCATTCTCTCAAAGTTACCTCTTCCAAAAATGGGAAATTGAATGTGTGATTTCCAGAGCAGAAACCCATAAGATTTGGTAAGCAATGAAGTCCCAGATGCTCTAGTCGACTGAAAGCAATCTCATCTTCCCCCTCATTTCCTTCACTTGCCACTATTTCCTCCAGTATGTCACATTCAGTTATGCTCATTCTTGTGAGTTTTTCCAGGCTTTTAGCTGTTGAAGAAGTCATCAAATTTGTTAATCCATGACATTTGGATACTTCCAGAGTTGTCAGATTTTGGAAAGACAATGAAAATGGCATTAAAATCTTCAATCCAATGCATTCTATCACTTCAAGTGTTTCGAGATTTTGAATGACCAGGTCCGGAATGGAGTTATCCTGGAACAATTGACTGAGCTTCGAAAGCCGCGAAAGCTTTAGTTGTCTCAATTTAGTAACATCCTCACCGTTATGTTCCATATCAACCATCCTCTGCTCTAGAAATAGCTCTCCAAAATGAGCATCATCCACAACAAGTTTTTCTAGACGAGGTAATTTCAAAAGGATATCAGGAGGAAAAAGGGTCTCGTCATAGGGCAAATTTGTCAACTCAAGAACCTTTATTTTAGCAAAGCACTCTGTCAGAAATTTTCCATGCAACATGTCCTTTATGTTTTTGTTCCATTCCACCTTCAGTTCCTTCAAGCTTCGGCATGTAACCTAGCAATAAACCAAACAGGGTTTTAAACATTATAAAAGTGATTTTGACAAACACTGGAGGCTTAGAGAGAATATGTTGAATTTCCTGCCACAAATGCAAACTATTTAGCCTCCAATATTTCCACCTCTGTGCAACTGTAGATGCTTTTATGAAAACACGAGAACATAACAAGGAAAAGAAGAGGGCTTAGTCATGGAATGTTTAATCTGGAATGGGTGAGCTCTAGCTTCCTAGCCTAATGAAGAAACGTTGTATTCTTTTTACCATACGATTTAAAAGAAATTATTTTGTGATTAGACATTTAGATTAATTATATAACAAAAACTTGAGATTCACGTATCACTGATTTAAGAAAAGGTTCAAAAATAAAATATTCAGTTAATACTTTCTATTAAAGCATCACGATGACTCTTGATTAGAAAGAATAAAGTACGAAACAATTCAAATCAAGCTCCAAGTGTATCATTCACATAATTCCCAGTTTAGTATTGTCATTCAGTCCATATCGACTGCTTGTGTTTATATATGTATACATATAATGTGAAGAAAGATCTTTGTAAACTAACCTTGGAACCAAAGAGGAGCACATTAGGAGTACTAAGCTCTTCCTGGCCAGGCTTTTCCTCATTTTTATCAACAATATTTGGCTCCAGTGCCCCAACAATAGTGGAAGAAAATGTCTGTATCCTTGGGCAGTCAATTACCGTAACTTTCTCCAAGGATTGAAGTTCAAGAACATCAGTTGTTGAGCAAAAACTCGTCAAATTAGGCAAAGACTCGAGAACAAGGGAGCTAAGTTGAGAGAATATGGTATCTACTATTGCTTCCTCCTCTCCACTCTTGATGATTTCTCCAAGAAAGTCGCAATTTTTCACTTCCAGCTCTTGAATTTGCGCGAGGCTCAAAGCCATGGTTGGAGTGAACATATACTTCAAGCTGCTGCAATTATGAACTTTGAGCAATTTAAGATTCTTGAAGTCCAAAATACCGCAAGAAGCCTTACTCCAAATGTGCCTCAATTTCGGCAAATCACTCAACAAGAAGCTATTTAACTTGGATAGAACAGGACGTTCCAGATTAGCACTCAGCCCTTCCAGACCAAACACTTCTTCCAATGAGTCACAGTTTCTCACATCCAACTCTTCCAACCTGTTCAAGAATGACAATAAGCTAGATGGCACTGCATTTGAGAATGATGCACAATTCTCCACAACTAGCGATCTTAAATTGTAAAAGCACTCTGCTGGCAATTCATTATGCCATGCGTCTGTTAAGTTGGGAAAATTGACGAGTCTCAGATCTCCTAGTCCGTACAATCCAACCTTCCAAATCCAAAACATCGCAATAGTCAAACAACAAGTATTTTAACATAAATTCCTATCTAAAAATTTCAAAGTTAGGAGTTGTTGCAATTAAACAATTCGATTCATACCATTTTTTTGTACAGATGTTGAATAGTTGCATTGAGATTGCCATTCCAATGCTCTTTGTCCCCTTGTTGTGTCAGTTTTACACTCTGTAGTTTTGGCGTCCTTAAGACTCCTTTTGAGAAAATCTCCATCTTGGGGCATTGACTCACAATTACTTCCGTCAAGGATGGGAATTTAAAGCTATGTTCCCCAGGGCAGAAACTAGTGAGGCTTGGTAAACGATTAAGTTTCAGAGTTGCTAGCTTGTAGAAGACAATCTCATGGTCAGTATCATGACCGGTGCTTGCAACTATTTCTGTCACCAGATCACAATCACCTATGCTCATTGTAGTGAGTTGCACAAGAGCTTTGGCCATAGACAATGTAAATACGTGAACCAAGGGTCGGCACTCAAATATGTCCAAGAATGTAATACTTTGGAAACAAGCAGAGAATGGTGCCAAATTGGATAAACCATTACACGTCCACACTTGTAGAGAGTCAAAATTTTGAAGAAGTGCATCTATTTGGGATTCTTGTCTTCTTGTATATCTTGGATTGGGAAACATTTGCAGTCCCAATCGTTGTATTCGAGGGATAGGCCTTGCATGCTTGCCCTCTCCGATAAGTCCATATGGGAACAACTCTCTTTGTCGATTACACTGCAGAATGAGTTTTCCTATATTAGGGAATTGTTCAAGGAGACCAGGTGGAAGGACTGCTGATTTATCATGGAAGCAATGCAGTCGAAGAGATTTAAGATTGTGAAAGAGTTTCTCAGGAAATTGCTCTTTCAATAACATTGTTGCCTCCTCGCAAGTTAATGATAAACCCTCCAAATTGGGAATAACCTGGAACTCAATTACACAAAAAGAAATTGAAGTCGATGTTGAACAAAACCAGTACACTAGACGCTTATGCGAAACGCAGCATTTATGTGTCTTCTCAACTGAGAGTGGGAAATTCTTTGGTGGGAATTATACGTGTCTGAATTTCAAAATCTTCAGAATTTAAGGTAGGTTAGATAATTTGGACTTTCGGCAGTTTAATTCAAAATTTTAGTATATTTTAAAAAAAAAAAAATTAAAATTTTGAAATCTTAATTATGAAATATATTAAAAAATATGAATAATTAGATATATATATATATATATTAATTTTTTTCTTATTTTTATTATTATTTTCTAAATTAACAACTATGAAAGAAACTTATTTGAACTTATAAGAACTAAGAATTGCACATCATTGACATCAAGAGAGATAAGGGCCATACCTCTGGAGACAAGAAAAGGGACCGCTGATCTTGGTTCCCATCTGATTCTTCTTTCCCTCGGAAACTCTGAAGTTCTAGAATATGCATTTTGTCACAGTGATAAACGCACAAAAATTTCAAGGCTGGCCATTCTGATTTATGCATTCCTGGGTAGAATCTCTTCAGTTCTGGTAGTATCCAAAGCTGCATTCTGTTTAATTTAGGAAATACAAAAGCGGGTGCTGTTGTTTCCTCTCCTTCCGCCTTCTCAACAATTTCCTCAATCCCACAATCACAAACATCGAGGCATTCAAGTTCTAGAAGACCTCTGGCTACAGATTCTGGGAATAAACTTCTCAGATTTGGGCATTCCCATATAACCACATCGTTGAGGTTACGAAAGGACAGAATTTCCCGGGGATCCTGATTCCACACACGCTTCAAATTTGGGAGATTCGATATATGCAAAGTTTTCAACCGAGTCCAAGCGGCTGTTGCAACCTGTGCTTCTTCAACACTGATCATCAACCCTCGGATGTCAAACACCTCTTCTTCCAGTGACTCGCAATCTTCTATAAACAGTTGTTCAAGATTCTGTAATCTTCTTACAAGTATACTGGATGGAAACAACTTTCGAAGTGCTTCGGCCTGTTCCACCCTTAAAATTCTTAGTTTGCAAAAGGAATCTTCATGGAGCTCATTGTGCCAAATCATCTTCAACCAGTACATGTTGCGAATTGTCAGTTCCTCCACGTCAGGGAATGTTACCTACACCAATTTTTTTTCATTTTAACATTGTTTACGGGAAAGAATTAGAATCTTTAGTTAATAAAAACCCATTCCATTCAGATAGGAGTTATCCAGGATCTAGACGAGAGAGAAGCAGAACGAGAGATTAGTGCAGGACATCTAAAACATACCATCTTCCTGTTTTTTTTTGGATAATGAAACCTCAAAATTTTCAAGAGCAAACATCATAAGCAGGGTTGTAATATAATAGATAGTAGAAAGAACAGAGAGAGGAAAATAACAAAATTCACCTTTTGATCAAAGAGAGGTGAGTCGCACTTGTCAATTTGGCCCCTGGGCGCCAATTCTGCACTTGTAGGATCTGAGACAAGTGACTTGAGTTGAGGGCAGTTGTCTATTTGCAGCTCTTTCAAGACAGGGCACTGAAGTAAGCTACAGGTGCAGAATGTTGTAAGTTTTGGCAGGCTCTTGAGCTTCAGGACTTCTAGTTTAGGGAATAGCATTTTACACCAATCTTCCCCATCGCCCACATCTCGTCTTACAACAACTTCTTCCATAGACTTGCAATTGCATATGTCAAGCCTTTCAATTTGATCAAGACATTCAACCATCGAATACGTAAATAGATATCTCAGATTCTCACAATCCTCAACAGTCAATATTGTTAAGTGTTTGAAGCTAGAAGACTGATCTATGAGTCGGCTATTCCATATCTCCTCCACTTTGATTGAAGACAGTTCCATCTGTTTCAAGTTGGGGAATACAAGCTGCATGGACAACTAATTTTTCCCAATAAGGAAAACATAATGATACGTGACAATTTCGTAGCATGTCTGTGATATGCCAATCGGTAAAAGGTAAAAATAGTAAACAAATTGTTTAGACAAAATCTCAGCTTTTAGCTATGTTGCTATTGGATGTAATTACAAATTCACTGATCTCAGATTTTCTCCTCCACAGTATTTACGGAATCTGCCGTGACAAATGTTTATCATGGAACAGTAAATTAAATATTAGAAGTTTTTAGATGTACAACTAGAAATTTTAAATCCAATAAAAAATTTTAAAACTCAAAAAAAAAACATATAAATTTTAAGAATTAAATCTTCATTTTGACCTTTAAAAATTTACAAACTTTAATTTATCATCTAAAATTTTCAAGTTATACAATAATTTGAATTGTTATTCTTAAAATAGTAATATGTTCAATTTATAATTATATTATTATATCTTTGTATAAATTATTTCTTGTCATACCTAAATGGACAAAGTTTCACCTGGAAGAGAACCACATGTGTTATGTTTCTAAAATCTCTCTTTTATTTGTTTTTTATTTTTTTAATTTTTTTCTCTAGTTTATAACTCTCCAAAGCCCACATTGCATAATAATTTGAAATTGATCAATGCCATGTTCAAAGTCATGGCCCAAAACAACAAAAGATACAAAATCCAATGACCCACGAGCCCCTGTCTACGGTTTTATTTTTATGCACCTAAATCTTAAAAGTTAGTCTTCTAATCGCAGCTTGTCATTTCGGTTGGCATATTCTAATTTCCAAATGCACCCATGTGAAATGGAAAGTAAATAATAAATGCATTGTTGCTTGAATTTCAATGTTATTTTGAATTCGCCCATCAAGTTTCAAAAATTTTGATTTAGTTCTATATATTTAATTAAGCATATAAAGGATTTAGTTTTTAGTAGTTGTTATAGTGCTGTCCAAAAATAATTGTCAAAACATAATTAATTTTAACTACCTCCCATTAAAAGCGGATAAAATTGTAATAGTTTTTGCTTTTTTTTTTTACATAGATGAAGGTATGGAACAGATTAAAGAATTTTTAAAACACGAGGAAGAATGAAGGTTACATGCTTAGTGACTAATTAACCAATTCAAATTAAATTTAAAATTGAAAGATGAATTATTTCAACATATTGTAGAAAAGAAAAACAAAGGAAGGTAAAAGGCTGACCTTTGTTTGGCTAGCGGGATTAGTGGCATTTGGAGCTGGTTCATTTAAGAATGCAGAAGTGAATGTGCTTGAACACTCAACTACAGTAATTTTCTGCAGCGATGGGCATTGCACGGTACCACTTCCAGTATAGATGCTTATAAAGTTCGGCAAGCACTCCAGGGCAATGGAGGTTAATCGGGGAAACACAACATTATAAGATGCTGCTTCCTTTGATATTATTTCCTCAATTAGAGGACAGTCTTTTACTTCAATCTCTCGGAGTAGCGGAAGGCCCAAGCACGTGGTTGGGGTAAATATGTGTCTCAAACTGCCACAGTTGTGAATTTTGAACACTTCAAGGTTTCTGAAGTAAAAAAATCCTTTAGGCTCCTCGTTCAATACATATTTCAACCTCGGTAAATCAATCAACTGTAACTTGTTTAGCTTGGGCAGAGTCCCAAGTTGTCCCTCCGTAGCATTTGGCAGTGTCAGGTCAAACACTCCTTGCACTGAATCACAGTTTTTTCACCTCAAGTTCCAACAAATTGTCCAAGAACGGTAATAAATTGGATGGAATGGCAATTGACAAAGATGCACACTTGCCCACTATCAGAGACCTCAAATTTGAGAAGAAATTGGCGGGAAATTTTTCGTGATGCCATTCTACTTTCAGCTGGGGGTGTTCTGAGAGCTCCAGATGTTCTATGCCCTCAAGTCCAACCTGGAGAATCCAAATATTACGGCTCCTTCATCAAGTTAAATATGATGAAGGAAAAACAAAGATGAAAATAAGTAAAAGCACTAACCAGTTCTGCACACATCCGTTGTATGGTGGTGTTGAGATCACCCTCCCAATGCCCTCTGTCATTTTCCCCTTCTGCCATTTTCACTCTCTTAAGCTTTGGTGTGATTGAGACTCCTCCTGAAAAAGACTTCATCATGGGGCATCTTGTTATGATTACTTCCTCCAGAGATGGAAATTTGAAGGTGTGATCTGCAGAAGAGAAGCAAGCGAGGGTTGCCAAAGAACGGAGTTCCAAACTTTTCAAATTGACCCAGGTAATCTGGCCTCCCCTGTTATTTTCCTCCCTTGCCACTACTTCCTTCACCGAACTGCATTCCCTTATGCTCAATTTTGTGAGAAGCCCCAGACATGGGGCCATTAAGAATGTTACCAGATTCAATAAACCTTCGCATTTCCATAAATCTAGATGGGTCAGATTGACAAAGGATGCAATATTAATAGATGGCACCAAACTAATCAAACTGTTACACATCCATATTTCTAGAGTCTCAAGACTTCCGAAGATGTGATCCATTGGCAATCTTGTTTGCAAACACGCTTCAGTTTATGAAGAATTTGTAGCTTCAGGTGTTTAATCGTGGGAATAGTCCTTCCTTGATTCTCCTCATTGATAAGATCTTCACATGAGAACAATTCCTGGAGAACGGCGTTAAACACTTCGAGGTTTTCCAAATTGCGGAATTTTCCGAGGAGAGCAAAGAGAAAAGAAGCTGACGCCTCATCAAAACCTTCCAAGCGAAGAAACCTCACTTTGTCAAATAGATGCTCCGGACAAAGGCCATTCACTATCAATTTCGCGTCCTTAATGTTCAGTGTCAATACTTCCAAGTTCGGAATTACCTGTGGGCCAATCAAGCAACTGAGTTGCAATATTGGATTTTGACATTTCAACTACATCCAAGGAAAAAAAAAAAAAAAAGGCTGTTGAACTTAACTTCTACTTGTATTCTAATGTCACTGATCATTCAACCGTTCATGTGACTATCCTTAAAATTTGTATATAATAATGTAACATAGTTGATCAAACTTCTGTTACATTGATGTATAATTTAGAAAAATTATTGAAATTTGATTTTAGTGGTAGCAACTTTGAAAAAATGAGAAAATAAAAGCTTAATAACCAAAAATAGAATAATCTTCACATTGTTGTTCAATTACATACAAATACTAATAATTAGTTATAAATAAGGCCAATAAGCTTCATTTTGTTTTTCAATTTAATCATTTTGTTAGTTATTCTTATTTAAATTTTAGGTTAGAATTCTTAACAAATGTTGAATGAGTGTACTCGCCCCACATCTTTCTGCTTTATATTTTTCCCATGCAAGCATGTGAGAAGATTATTTGGTACTTGTGATATTTATTTTACCTTGCAAAAAATATTCTAATTGTCATTAAGAAGTAATTTATAAAGTTTTGATGCAAGTAGCTAAAGTTTAGCTGACTACGAAAAAAATGGCTAATTAAATCCAAAGATGCAAGTAGATTGTAGTAGCATATGTGATCCCTGAAAATATATTTGCAGTAGTAATTTTAACCGCTAATTGCACACAAAACTCTACATGGTTGACCTTTTCTGCATCTCACTTCATAGGAGTTTCAATCTATTCTATAAAATTCTTTTGGTTTCTAATTTTGATAATTGAAACACACCGATAAGATTTTATTAATTTTAATTTACAAAATACTGAGCAAAGATCTCGATAGCCACAATAAAAAATCATATAAGTTTCAATTGTAATTGAATCTCAAAAGATGGACTGCAAGAGAGGCACATGAGACGGGGCTAGGTGCACTTAGCCCCCTATTGGAATTAAGAACTTGATCATTCTTATTCACCATGGACCCGTAGTAAGCAAAGATAAATGCGACAATATAGCATGGCATGGAACGCAGGCACCCATAAGTTAGAGTCAATGTCCATACCTTCTCAACTATGAAAAAGGGTTGTCGAGATGGATTTTCCAATTGGCCACTCCAACCTTTTCCTCTGATGCTCCCACTTTCCAAAGAAAATATTTCCACCTCTGGACAGCCAAGAACATCTAAGTCTTTTAACATTTGCCAGTCAGAAGTATGCGGCCCTGGATAGAAAGTCTGGAGTTCCTCTAGCTTCCAGAGTCTTAAAGAGGTCAATTTAGGAAATTCAAAACTAAGAATCGCTTCCGTGTTTTCGCCTCCATCAACAATTTCCTTAATCCCGCAATCCATTATGGTCAGTTCTTTAAGCTCCAGAAGACACATTGCAATGGAGTACGGAAAGATGCTTTTCAGACTTGGGCAAACACCAACAAACACTGCATGCAAATTCTGGAAGAAGATTGTTTCTCTTTCACTGACATCCTTTTTCCAAATGTACTTCAAATTTGGCAATCTCCCTATCTGCAAGAATTTTAGTTGACTGGCTGCCATTCCATGCGTTTTGCTGAAATTTATCAACTCTTCGTGAGGTGGAAGATCAAAAACCTCTTCTAGTAATTCACAATCAGTTAATTCCAGATGCTCCAGATTCAAGAACTGTCTCAACAGCATATTGGATGGAAAAACATTCACTAGCTCCCCCGCTTGTCGAACAATCATCCTTTTCAATTTGCAAAACGAACCTTCATGAAGTTCATTGTGCCATATCATCTTTAACCCATTCACTCCTTCAATATGCAATCCCTCCAAGTTAGGGAATGCCACCTACAATGGCAAACATGCATGATAAGGCCTCAAATAAAGATCAGCACCAAGTAAACAAGAACGAGAGATAAATTTAGAATCCAAAGAATTATTGAAATTTTCTTGCTCGAGTGAAAACAAAGATCCCTCACCTTCTCATCAAAGAGAGCTAAGTTGGCTCCCGAAGTAGTAACTAAAGGATTTGATACGAATGACTTTAATGCAGGACAATTCTCTATCCAAAGCTCTTTCAGGCTAGGCAACTCCATGAAGTCACCATTGCAAAATCTGACAAGCTTTGGAAGACCTTTGAGCTTTAGTTGTTCTAGCTTAGGAAACGATGTCTTGCTTATCGGTTCTCCTTCTGCAGCAATTACCCCTTCCATTAAAGTGCACTCACATATCTCAAGTCTCTGGAGTTGTCCAAGATTTCTGACAATTGCTGAAGTAAATAAATAATTTATTTTCCTACAAGCCTCCACAATCAAGGTTTTCAAATTATAGAAGGAAGAAAGATCTCCAGATTGCTTCCACCATATAATTTTTGCGATAACTGAGGACAATTTCAGCTCCTTCAAATTCGGGAACACAATCTGCAACCACAATTTTTGTTTTAATAATTAATTTTTTGCATGTCTATGATACTCCTTATCTAATTTTTTTCGTTCATTGTTTTGGTAGAATATTCAAAAGAAAAGGCAAAGGCTCCTTTTTTGTGTTAATTTTTACTCAAATTTAAGAATGTAGTTTGATCATTCAAAAACATAAGATATGATTTGTATAAAATATATTTTTTAAAATAATCTTTCTTTTCATTCATGCTACTAGAGATAATGAGAAAATTTTGTTATTTTTATTAATAAAATTAAATGAAAATTCATATGATTATTTTTTCATTTTTTTGTTCAAACATTTGATGTCTCTGTCAATTTTCACTCATATTTTTGTGTGTATAAGAAAGACAATTTTATACCACACAAATTTATTTTATTTTATTTTATTATTTTTTTAATTTTAACTAGACTTCAATTAAAGTTTTTCTTTTTTTGTTTTACTAACATTTGAAGTAGAGTTAATTTGACACACATCTTAACTAAATCAAATTAAAAATCTCTACATATCTCACATGATTATACTTGAAGTTTCCTTTAACATTTAAGATTAAAGTGAATATCAGTATAAATATCACATCAAAATTAATTGTCATCTCATATTTGTGATTCTTCTGACTTTGTATTAGTTAAACATTAAGTTATGTAGTGTAATATTAAAGTAAAAAAACTTATTGATGCACTGTACATTCTAATATATAAAAGAAAAATAGATTAAGAAAAAAAATATAATTTAATTAAATAAAATATTTTTGTTGTCTAAAAGTTTACTACTATATATAAATTTTTAAAGTAGTTAGAGGACATCGATTTAACTAGTAATTAAATTAACTATATTAAATCATCTATAGTAATAAATTTTAATTTATCACAAATTTAACCTTTTTGTTTAAGTATATTGAGATGATTTGCTAATTAATGTAATTAAGATATTTACAATTATTGTTGAGTATTATAACATTATGTGGTAAAATTCTATACTTGACTTTGTCTTTTGAAGAAGCTAAAATTTTAGTATGTCTTTGGTAACCATTGTTAGACTTATATTTAATGAATATGATATTTCTCCAATTTGGTTGCCTACTATTTAGTGAGGTAGAAAAACAAGACAGAATTAGAATAAAAAACATTTTTTTTGATTTCTTTTGTTCAACAAATTTGTCCATATAAATTTTTTATTATATTTATACATTTTAGTTGACAACTAACTCAAAAATAATATCATTACTCATTTTTTATTTGAAATATTATATAATTGACATCTTATTCTTTTTTTTTTCTTTGAACATTAATTGCCAACTTTATCTAATGGTTACAAAAAATAAAGTAAACTTTATTTTTTCGGGATAAGCATTAAGTGGTCATTTTAATCTCATTTTTAAAAATAAGAGTTTATCATAATCTATATTTTACAATATCTATACGTATATCATTACCATTAATATTTTAGAAAAAATTTGTAACATTCATTTTAATTTCACCTGAAATTTAAAGCATGTAGCAAAAGATAAATATTTTTATGCCATGAATTTAGTTTGTCAGAAGTCATGGGTGTAATACATGCCATTAGATTGACGAAATTAGATTGAAGTCAAAATTTTCAAATCGAGAATGACATTTTGTTAAAGAATGAATTAGCATACCATTTCATTGAAGAGGGGCCAGCGTGGGTCAATTGTTGGTTGGTTTTGTCTTGAACTACACGAGGATGTGGATGCTGGAGATGATTTCACTTTCGAGCAAAATCTCCGGAGCAATGGCAGCTGTAATTCCACGATGCACAATTGAGTAAACTCGAAAACTTCATTTTTATCATCTTCTTCAGTTTCACCAGAAAATATCTCTTCAATTCCCCTGCAGTCTATTACTTTCATTTCACGAAGCAGTTTGAGGTTTCTGACCGTGGAAAATGGGAATAGATTCTTCAATTTGTTGCAGCCTATGACCCTTAAGATCCTCAGTTGGCAGAAATCCCTAGCCATGAGTTGTCCACGGCAAATCTTCTCCAGGTTCACCAAGTTATGCAAAATCAATGACTCTAAGACAGGAAAGGCGTCAAAAGGCCACCGCCGTTCTGAGTCAAAGACACATTGAATCTCGCCACCCCTTTGGATGAGGAGATGCTTTAATTGCCGACAGCCTTCCTTGGGTAGATGATAAAATACATTCGTGACCCCCTTCACTTCATCCAAAAAAAGACTTTCAGCTTTCCTCAATAAGGTCTTGACTCCAAGGTTCCAGCGGTGAATGCTAGTATGTAGCTTCAGTTTCAGCATTCTTGAAGTTAGATATTCTTCACCCCAACGCCATCCATTGCCAATGAATATCTTAAATCGTTCCAACCTTTTGGAGAACAATCCCTCTGGGAGCTTCTCCGCTTCTGGAACTTCTATCTCCAAGTTTGTTAGGTGTGATAAATGCTCCAGCTCAGAAAGACTTGCATTACTTTGGTTATCGAGCCCTTTGACATCCCACCGAACAAAGCTGTTACCTATATATAGTTCTTCTAACAATGATAACTGGGATAAAACATTTGCCGGAATAACTTCAAGTTTTGTACAATCTGACAAAACTAGCGACTTTAGCTGAGTCAATTGTCCAATTTCTTTAGGCAACTCAACAATGTCGGAACACACTAGGCTAAGGATCTCCAATTTTTTTAGTGTTCCAACGACGGCTATGTTGGGCAAGACACATCCATCGAAACACAAGGTATGAAGGCTTGTCAGGAGACCAAGTGATTGAGGAAGACATGAAAAGGCAACTCCTATGCAATCCAACACTTTGAGTTTTCTAGTACCCGAAAAAAATGAATCAGGGATTCTCAAAGAACGATTACAAGAAACTAGAAGGAATTCCAGTTCTGGGCATTTCAAAGATCCGGGTAGATCACAGTTATCACTGAGCTGCAAAGAAAGTCTGGTGCAGCTATTGGGTGTATGCCTCTCTGAATTCTCTAATTCAGCGATTTTTTTAACGACAGCCGCATTTTGGTCTCTTGATGAAATTGACATAGCAAACGCTTGGACAAAGTCATGCATTTTCACGATACCATTCCAATCACTGTCTTGCAAAAAGCAAGCAGCTTTAAGGTCATCAATCAGTCTTAGCAATCTGTTTCTTGCATCCTGGATGCTATCTACACCTTCAAATAAATGCAGGCCCACACAATCTTTCAACAAATATTCAATACCAATGGAGGAATATACATACAGAGGAAGAAGCAAGAAAAGTGACTTGACTTCCTTTCCAGGTAAGTGATCGAAGCTCAACTTCAAAGCCGCATATACTTCTGCTTGCATCCCTGTGTTGTCAAACCTGGAGGTCATTGACAGTTGCTTCGAAGCATCCTCCCATGCATGTAGCTCCTTATTTCGTAAAGCCTTTGCGACTGTGACAATCGCAAGGGGAATGCCTCCGCATTTTGAGGCAACTTCGTTGGCACAAGGGGGCATTTTCTGAGTGTTGCTATCACCCACCGTGATCTGAAACAACTTCCATGCCTCAGCTTCTGACAAAGGGTTCAGTAGGAAGGGCTTTTGTGTTCCCATTTTGTTAGTCAAAACATCTAGATTTCTTGAGGTCAGTAGCATTTTGCATCCTCTGTGTTCATCACCCCAAGGAATTCCTATCTCCTTTAGTTTAATCGCTGCCCAAAGATTATCCAAAATGATCAGGATCTTCTCCTTCTCCTTCAAGTTTTGAAATAATCGATATGCTCTTCCATCCACGGTCTCTTCCGTGAACACTAAGCCCATCACGTCTGCGATCTTTCCTTGAATTTTCTCGATCTGTGGCTTTTCAGATACTGTAGCCATAACCGCAACATCGAACAGCTTGGTGTCTATTTGTAAGTTCCACAACAAACCAATAGGTTAACTCTAATGTTGCCTCTGATTTATTTGCAGAAGGGATAAAGACATCAACTGCTGGAAGAAGAGAAATAGTGGACAGATTTTTCTGGTGTTTGAACCACACGGATGATGTATTTTTCATTCAAATATATAGAATACAAGTAGGTACAAAAGAGACAATTTGACCATGCCTATGTTGTTAATTAAGTCTCTGACAACCTTGCCCATACTGTGACAGGTTAGCCATGCTTTACCAGAAGAAAACCATGCTACATATGATCTACCATACTACTGCAATTAACTACAACAAGGCTGCAACCTTCCTTTGACCAACCAGCAATGTTCAAAGCCAAACTTTAACACTCCTCCTTGGTTTTGCATCATTGCACACCAAGTTTCCTTCTTAAAAGTTCAAATCTAACTTTAGGCAGTGCCTTGGTAAAGATGTCAGCAATTTGAACAGCTGATTCATAATATTCCAGCTTTATTTCTCCATTTTCTTGCATTTCCCTAAGAAATTGGAGTTTTATCTTGAAATGCTTGGTTCTCCCATGTTGTACTGGATTTTTGGATATGACTATAGCTGCTTGGTTGTCACAGAAGATAGCTGTTGGTTGTGCTGGAGTTTGTTGTAGGTCTGTGAGGATTCTCCTTAACCAGATGGCTTGATTGACTGCAGCAGTGGCAGCTACGTACTCTGCCTCTGCAGTTGACTGTGCAACCATTGATTGCTTCTTGGAATTCCAACAAAAGAAACCTCCACCAAGTGTAAAACAATAACCAGAAGTGCTCCTCATGTCATCTACAGAACCTCCCCAGTCATTGTCAGCAAATCTTAATAGCTCATGCAGTTCTGATTTGCTAAACATAATGCCAAGTTCTCGAGTGCCATTGAGGTACCTGAGAATCCTTTTACCTGCTCTATAATGCTTCTTGCTAGGAGAATGCATGAACCTTGAAAGTAGGTTTGTTGCTTGAACAATATCTGGTCTAGAAGCAGTAATATAAAGCAAACACCCTATGAGGCTTCTGAACAGTCCTTCACTCATCTTTGTTTCTCCATCAACCTTGTTGAACTTCTCATTTGTAGCCATTGGTGCAGAGACAGACTTGCAAGCACTCATATTGAATCTTTTGAGAACTTCACTGACATATTTCCCTTGATAAATGAAAATGCCATGGTCTGATTGCTTCACCTGAAGACCTAGGAAGAAAGACAATTCTCCCATATCAGACATCTCAAATATCATCTCCATTTCCTTTTTGAACTGCTGAACAGATTCAGGATGACTCCCAGTTACCAGCAAGTCATCAACATAGATTGATACTATAAAAATTTGATCTTTTGTAGCTTTGGCATATAGAGTTGCTTCATTTTTGCTTTTCTCAAAACCAAGCTGCAGCAAATGATTGTTGATTCTGCTAAACCAGGCCCTTGGTGCTTGCTTAAGGCCATACAAGGCCTTTCTCAATTTGTAGACCTTTTCTTCTTCTCCTTCAATCACAAAGCCTTCTGGTTGTTCCACAAAGACATCTTCCTGCAAATAACCATTTAAAAAGGCAGACTTGACATCAAGATGATATACTTTCCAGCCCTTTTGAGCAGTAAGAGCTAGTATAAGTTTAATGGTGTCAAGCCTTGCAATAGGAGCAAATGTGTCTGAGAAGTCAAGTCCAGCTTGTTGTAAGTAGCCTTTGGCTACCAATCTGGCTTTCAATTTGTTGATGCTGCCATCTGCATTCAACTTGGTCCTGTAAATCCATTTGACTCCAATCACATTCTTATCTTTAGGTCTTTGTGTAAGGAACCAAGTTTGGTTCTTCTGAATTGCACAGAATTCATCTTGCATAGCTTTCCTCCAATCTGCTGATTTAACAGCCTCATTATGATATCGGATCTGAGATAGCAATGTTGCTTCTGTCATAAATGTTAGAGAGAAGCCTTGTTCCCCTCACAGGTATATCATCAAGAGCATCATCCTCTGTATCCTCATCTAAGCTGTTATAACTAGTAATTTCAGGTTGATTTACTTGTTGTATATCGATATCCAGATCATCCGATACAGCAACATTCCAATTCCAACCTTGATCCTCATTGAATTTAACCTCCCTGCTGATTATTATCTTCTTAAATTCAGCATCATAAACTCTGTAAGCCTTTGAAACTGTGCTATAACCAACAAACACAGCTGCCTTGGCTTTTTGATCAAGTTTTTGCCTTTTTTGATCAGGTATCAAGACAAAACAAAGGCATCCAAAGACTTTTAGATGTTGTACAGAAGGTTTTGCACCAAACCAAAGCTCATATGGAGTTTTCCCTGGAGTGGTTGAGGATGAGAGTCTGTTTTGAAGATAACAGAAGTGTTGACAGCTTCAGCCCAAAAAACTTTTGGCATGCCTTTCTCGTAGAGAAGACTCCTTGCCATCTCCATGATTGTTCTGTTTCTCCTTTCACATACCCCATTTTGTTGAGGAGTATATGGAGCTGTGAATTGATGTCTTATACCTGAAATTTTGCAGATTTCTTCAAAGGCAGTAGAGGTAAATTCAGTACCATTATCAGACCTCAGACATTTAATTTTGACTCCTGTCTCAGTTTCAACAAGAGCTTTGAAAGTTTGGAATATTGATGAAACTTGTGATTTAGCTTCCATAAAATACACCCAACAAAATCGGGTATAATCATCAATGAATAAGATGAAAAACCTGCTTCCATTCAATGATGCTATAGACATAGGTCCACACACATCAGAATGGATTAGATTGAGTTTCTCCTTGGCTCGCCAGGCCTGACTGGAAGGGAAGGGCTGCCTAGTTTGCTTGCCTTGCTGGCACGCATTACAAACTCTTCCTAAATTGGATATTTCTGACAAGCCAATCACCAGCTGGTTTCTTTGCATCTTTTGCAGTCCACCATAATGAAAATGTCCTAATCTTTTATGCCAAAGATCAGACTCATCATAGGCAGCAGGTAGGGCTTTATGTGTCATCTGCTCAAGTTGTAAAGGAAAGCTTTTGGCTTTCATTGGAACATTGATGATCACATCTCCTTTTGGATCCAAAATAGTGCAACCATTGTTTTCAAACTTCAATGCATAGTTCTTCTCTAGCAATTGACCAACACTAAGCAGATTTTGATGAATTTCAGGTACAAACAACACATCAGAGATGGATTTTGTACCTGATAGAGTTGAGACAGTCACTATGCCTTTTCCATGTGCTTCAAGCAAGACACCATTTCCAATTCTGACTTTAGTTGCATAAGATTTGTCTAATGTTTTGAAGACTAATAGACAAGAGGACATGTGATGTGTGCAACCATTGTCAATGAGCCACGCTTGATTGTTAGAACATGCTGTATTGCAACTAGTAACAAATAGTTCTTCTTCTGCTTGCTGAGTTTCTTCTTCTGAAACCTTAGCTTGTTGTTTCTTTTGCTGCTGCAAGTGTTTCCTTTTACTTTTGCATATTTTATCAATATGACCTCTTTTGTTGCAGAAGGAACAAAGAACATCAGGCCTTCTCCAACAGTCCTTGGAGAGATGTGAAGTTTTGCTGCAATGTTCACATGGACCACAAACTTTCTTCCCCCCTGTCTTGTTGGATTCTGCATCTCTTGGTTGTGTTCTTTCAGCTTGAGACCTTCTATAGGAAGCTTTTCCTTTGTAAGAGGCCTGCATAGCACCTTCAGAAGTTGTTACTGACCTTAAAGGCTCTGTTGCAGCTCCTCCAAGTTTGAAGGTCCTTCTTTGTTCCTGAGCTTGAAGTGCACTGATTAGTTCTATCACCGAGATTTGAGAAAGGTCCTTGGAATCCTCCAAGGAAGAGATTTTCGCTTCAAACCTCTCAGGCACACTAACTAGCACCTTTTCCACAATCCTTTTATCTGGTATGTCCTCTCCAAGCAACCTGACTTGATTCACTATACTCATAAGCTTGTCGCTGTAATCTTTGATACTCTCTGAGTCCTTCATTTTTAACACTTCAAACTCCCTTCGTAGATTGAGAATTTTCATGTTTCTGGTTTTAATGCTGCCACTAAACTCATCTCTCAACTTCTCCCAAGCTTCCTTTGGTGTCTCACATATCATAATTCTATTGAATATGACATCAGTGACTGCCGACTGGATGCATGACAGAGCTTTGTAACGTTTAGCTACTTGCTCACTATGATTTTTCAATTGAGCAATAGTTGGATTTGCTGGAAGAGCTGGTAGATCATCCCCTTTCTCAGTGACATCCCAGAGATCATATGCCTTTAGGTATGTTTTCATCATAACAGACCATTGCATATAATTTTCTCCAGAAAGTTTAAGTGGAGAGACTGGTGTGAAGTTTGCAGAAGCCATCTCAAGTTGCTATCTTGCACCACCTAGTTAAGATTTTCAAGTGTTTCACTCAACCTCTCGTGTGTCTCTCTTTTCCCTCACTCACCACAGGTCTTGTAAGACCTTTTTGATCTGATACCACTGTAAGTTCCACAACAAACCAATAGGCTAACTCTAATGTTGCCTCTGATTTATTTGCAGAAGGGATAAAGACATCAACTGCTGGAAGAAGAGAAATAGTGGACAGATTTTTCTGGTGTTTGAACCACACGGATGATGTACTTTTCATTCAAATATATAGAATACAAGTAGGTACAAAAGAGACAATTTGGCCATGCCTATGTTGTTAATTAAGTCTCTGACAACCTTGCCCATACTGTGACAGGTTAGCCATGCTTTACCAGAAGAAAACCATGGTACATATGGTCTACCATACTACTGTAATTAACTACAACAAGGCTGCAACCTTCCTTTGACCAACCAGCAATGTTCAAAGCCAAACTTTAACACTATTGCTTGTCTCAGTACGTCTGATGCAAGAGTGGTCTTTCCAGTGCCGCCCATCCCATAGAGTCCTATCATGTGGACGTTGGGATCTTTTAGTGCATCCTTAACTTCATTCAAAATGGACTCCCTTGAAGGCAAGCCCTCCAAACAATTGCCACCTGAGGTCCCAATCTGCTGTAGAGGGGCACGGTAAGATATTCGATCAAATCTACCTTCATTCTCCAGACGGACGACGTCCAAAGATTCCTTGACTGCATTCTTGCCGAGCTGATACTGGACCTTCAAGTTGGGACAGAGCCCAGCAAAACACCCCTTCTTTGCCTCTTCTTCCCCATCAATGATCGTTTTGGCGTCTGCAATGGCTTTCTCCGCGTCAGCCAACCACTTCTCGACGTTCTGTTGGATCTCGTCCCCTCTTCTCCTAGCATCTTCAACGGAGTTCCGCAAATTGTCTCTCGCACTGGTCAGTGTCTCAACGTTATGCCTCAGCTCCTCAACCATGCTCGTGTAAGTGAAAGCATAACTTGCAGTGCGCGTGAGCGGCTCGATGATGTACTTGTCAACGGTGGAAAGGAGGGAAGCGCAAACAGAGAGTATGTCCATTATCTTTCTGAGTTCTAGTTGCTTTTCCCTTTTCTTTTCAATTACCTCTTTTTTTTTTTTCTTTTAATGATCAGAAAGTGGCAAAAATTTTACCAAACAAAGAAAAGAAAGGAAGAAAGACAAGTTAGTTGGTCAGGGAATTTCGACGGTGAAGACAAAGGAGACAGATAGTTTTTTTTCTTTTTCTTTTTTCGGGGTTCTTCTTTTTTCTTTTTTTGGGGTAACAAGGAGAAAAGAAAGGTAAGATTAGAGGAAGCAAGACACGGAAACGGCAACAGCACAGACACAGCAAAGCTGAAAGTGAAAGAGAATCAATTGCAAGAGAGGTCTGAGAGAGGAGTTAACTAAATCAGAGCTCTCACAGGCAGATGAAGGGTGTGGAATATGTTAACTAAATCATAAGAAGTAATATTTCATTCACGCTCATATATTTATTACCAATCAAAGGAAGGGAAGGGACTATACGACGAGATTATTCCAAAACCAAATGTCGTTTGGTAGAAACTATAATGATAAACAACTGGGAAATGAAATAAGCATGACCTAGTTGCATTTAAAAAAAATATTACGAGTGCTTGACTTGTATTATTATTGTCTTTATTATGTATATTTATTTATAATAAAAATTATTATCCTTATTGTCTCCATTCATTTATAATAAAAGATTATTGTCCTTATTGTCATTCCTTATCTAAATTAAGATTGAAATTATTACCTGATCTCTCATCTCAGGTGGGTCCGCATATTTTTAACCCTCAAGTTGCAATTTATTTTAACAACTCATTGAACACAGCAACAACTAAAAAAAAAAAAAAAAGAAAAGGTCTTGTTCTTTGTTCACTGCAGAAAAATAAAAAAGGAGTTAGTTTTTAGGGTAAAGATTCTGCGAGTAGATTGGTAAACATGCGCGCACACGGCTCCCGTTGCAACCATCCAACAATTTGATGCAAATAATTTGCCTAACAACAATTCCTATCGTACAGCTAGGTCTTCCTGTCCACAACCCACAATGTAAAATAAGCAAGAAAAAAAATTATTTTAAAGGGAGTAAAATTAAATATATAATTTAAAATAAGTTTTTTATTTTTAATATAATTCCATTTTTGAGCAAGCAAGCAAGCAACTGCATTCAAAAATTGATGACAGAAGATTGTATTGGCAATTAAATTTTCCAGATCCATCTTGGGTAACGAAGGGATGTCAAAGTAAATAAGTCGGAATGGGCATCATCCTAATCCATGTTATATCGGGTTCTCTTCTCAACTTGGACAATTTTATGGAAGAGATTCTCTCCAAGTTGATTGACAAAACACGTGCACATGCCCCCCTCCCACCGCAACCATCTCACAGCTTGATGCATCGAAGATGCCTAGCAACCCCTCCCAACACATAAAGCATTATTATTATATTATCACTCTTTTATTTAAAAAAAATTGAAAAAAATCAAGATAATTTGTTTTGATTATGCAACATGATATAAGGATGTAGTTATTTAATAAAGTAAATGATATAAAGATTCAGTTATTTGTTAATATTTTATTTACAAAAAAGATATTAAGTGAAATTTTGAATAATTTTGATGAACAATATAAATAATCGTAAAAATTTAAAATTGATGAAAATTCAAAGAGAGAGAGAGAGAGCTGAGATTAGATGAAGCAAGATACAGAAACGGCCACAGCAAAGCGAAGCTGAAAGCTGAAGAGAATCAAGTGGAAGGGAGGGCTGGAGAGAGGTGTTGGAATCTGTTGACCAAGAGCTCTCGCAAACAGATCAAGGGTGCGGAGCGGACATGGAAGATATCAAGTGTTCCCTCAATTGACAGACCTGTCATTCTATTCACAGAAACCTACAAGAGTTGTACGTAAGTACAGTTCCCCCCATTTGTCATGCGCAGCTAAATTATTGACTATGCCTAGTCTTTGCCGAATCGCCAAAAAAATAAAAAATATATATATATTTTATTCACGTCCATGCATTTTATCAATCAATGAAAGCGGCGGCGGCTACGAGATTACTCCCAAACCAAAAGTTGTTGGGTAGAAACCGTAATGATAAACAACTAAAGACATAAAAATGAGCATCAAGTTGCATTTAAAAATGTTTCAAATAATTAAAAAAGAAAGAGTCGGTGCTCAACTTGTATAATTATTGGCTTTATTTATTTATTTATTTAGAATAATAAATTCTTATCCTTATTGACTGCATTTATTTATCATAAAAAAGACCGAAATTGTTGCCTCATCTCTCATCTCGCGTGAGTTTGCATATTTTCAACCCTCGAGAAAGTACTGATAAATGAAATCAAAAGCCAAGAGCCAATATTACCACCACGTTGCGTTTAAGATTTGGTAATATAATAATATTGGTTGGCCATTGCTTTTTTTCTTTTTCTTTTTTATTAAAAAATTATTATTATACATATATGATGACAATAAGGATATCAATATTTTATTATATAAATAAAAAAAAAACAAAAGTATTCCGTTATATACATATTTTAAAAAAAAAAATTATTAAAAACATGGGCAAAACAATAGAGACATCTATCTGGTCTCGGCTTTTTCCGCGGCACGACTCGAGGCATCGTGCACCAAAGAGAGTGAAAAAGAAAGAGAGTGGCGGGGAACTCCCAACTAGTTCGCCTAGTAGCAGCGGAAATGGGACGGAAGCACAAACTGGGTGCAAAGGGCGTGTCCTGACGATCCTGGGCGCCACGACAATTTTGCTTTCCCATTGCTTTTCCACAAAACATGGGGAATGGAGTTCAAATATTACTATTTTTGGCTTGTGTTTCCATTTTGGATCAGAGGACAGAGATTGGGGGCTTTAGGGATCTCGGAAAAGTTCAACCTGAATAGGGAGTTGAATTTGGGTTCACAATTGGGAGGACGGTACGGTGCCGTGATGTCAAATTGTTAGTAAAATAAAGGGCCACATGTGCAGGTGACGGAGGAATGGAACCCGTACCTCTCCCACGCTAACCGCTCCACCCAAAGTTCTAGACTTCCGAGTCGAAAGTAATCTTCATGAATAATCATGTTTGTAGACCGTAGTTTATCAAAATATAGATGAAATTCGAAAAACAAAACAAAAGAAGATAACAAGAATGTTTGCAAAGATCAGCGGAGTTACACAGAGAACCTAATTAAGGATGAAGAATTGTCTTAGCTTTGACATTGTTTTTTTAGCCGGTCGGTGTTACATGTAGAATGGTGGGAGAAAAATATATTTGATCAGACATCACAACCTGTCTCAGCCAACAGGTGTCGTATGGCTGCATTAAGATTGCCATTCCATCGGCCTGTTTCGCCTTCTTTATGTAGTTTAACCCTTTGTAGGTTCGGTGTGCGCAGGACTTCTTCCGTGAAAAACTCCATCTTGGGGCATCATTCACTCAGAATTACTTCTGTTAGAAATGGAAATTTAAGTTTGTGTGTTGCTGAGCAGAAGCTTCTAAGGCTAGGCAAACCATCAAGTTCTAATCTTTCTAATCTCCTTAAGATGATATCATCTTCTGTTTCACCACCCTCACTGGCCACCACAACATTTGTCACTGCATCGCATCCCCTTATTCTCATGCTCATCAGTTGTACTCGCAGTCGAGGATGAAACTACATTAACCAATCCACGGCAATCCCAAACGTCCAAAGTTGTGAGGCTTTGGAAAGAAGCAGCCGATGGCGCAAAATTTTTCAAACTGTCGCATCCCCATACTTCCAGAACTTCAAGGTTTGGAAGAGCTTGCTCTGATAGGAAGTCTTGGTTCCATATGTGCTTTAGATCAGGGAGAAAATTCAATTTTAGGTGCCGTATCAACTCTTGTATTTCTCCCTGCCAAGCACTTCTTCACGTGGGAACAGCTCTTTGAATTTCGAATTTACAACGGCAAGTTTTTCCATCTTGGGAAAGCCATATAGGACATCCAGTGGCAAATCTGCTGATTCTTCATGAAAGTTAATCAGGTCAACAGCTTTGAGTTTCTCAAAGAGATGAGATGGAAACTGGCCTTTCCTTATGAGTTTGGTGTCCTTACTGTCCAATGGTATTGTTCCAAGCTTGAGACAACCTGGAAAGATACCAATCAAAAGTAAGCTGGAGTTGTAATTTCTAAGGGATTGGACATTATCATTTTAACAAAATTGTAGGATCTAGAATT
>JAGSHU010000076.1:0-25165 GCA_021533255.1 Ceriops tagal | reverse complement strand
CCTCTGAATCAAAATGCTTATATGTTGCTAGCCCAAAATCAAATTCGTAGTCCCCAGAAACTAGGCCGGCTGAAATTCTGCTTCCTTATATCTCTCTCCCTTCCGCCGCCCCACCTTCCCCATCACCCCACCATTGACTTTGTGCGTTGATCGGCCAATAAGCAGTAGAGGTATCTCCTTAAGGCGTAAGAGTAAGCGAAATGCTTTTTGGAAAGCAGAAATTCAACGACGTAAGAGTTCCCAACATTTGACTACATGGAGTTTCCTTTTATCAAATGTGGTCCTTTTTCTTTTTTCTTTTTTTTTTTTATAGAACAATAGAGAACAAATATCATTATAATATAGTTGACCAAAACACAAACCTAAAACCGGCTCTACAGACAGAATAATATTAAGTTTAATCTTCTGCCCTCCATTAATAATGAAATACCCTTGTTCAAATTTTTTTTTTGTGGTAAATATTCGTGGTTGAGCATTGCCAAATTAAAGAAAAAGAGAGAGAGAGGGAGGGAGAATTTGCAAAGGACACGGGATTAGCATAGAATCCGAACCTGATAAACTATGTGGAAGCTAGTTGCCTCCTTGTTCGGAACATTTTCAAAAGAAAGTCCCGTAATAAATCAGGTGGAGGAGAGAGACAAACTACAGTGTCGTCACCGCCGATTGGCTTTCAAAGCTGCAATTTCTTCAGAGTCACCCGAGCCCAAAAATAACGGAACAGACACTGTACGTCAGTTCCCTATCTATCACGTATCTTTCCACCATACTGACACATTCGAGTCACTGTTGTTCAGCTTCTCGTGGGAATGAATAAAGCTAAAAGATGACCCATATGTTGTTAGCCTTAGGGTTGTTTTTTTACCTGATAAAAAATCTGGTCAAAATGATCGATCTTTCAAGTCGTTACAAGTTTTAATAAAATATAATTTTTTAAAAAAACAAAAAAACGAAAAATAGGTTTTAAAAGACTAGCAACCTTATTAATATCCTAACTACACAGCCTATACATGATGAATAGACTGGAGTGGCCAATTCATTTTTGGTGAGGTTTGTGGGTGTGGCGCAAATGAAATTGCATGAATTTGTTGGGAACTCTCTATCTCAGTAACAGTGCACCTACTAAGTATTCAGTCATATATAGATTCAGGACCACCCTCTTGGACTGTCAAAATAACTCAAATGCTCTCTGGCCGGATCCTCGTTGGATCTACAATAAAACAACCTATAATACCGCCCCCCCAACCTTGTTTTCAGAATGAGAAAAGCAGAAGTATCTCACACTTTTATTGAAAAAAAAAATTATTTATAAAAAACATTTCTTTGGAATTCATTTAATTTTACCAATTGTGATTGAAGTTATTATTTTTAACATGACAGCAAATAATTTTTACTAAACAGTTAAATCTGATACTCTACACGAAATGACAATTTTTACCTTAATTTATGCTTTAAGATGGAATTCATTTAATGTACCGACGCCTATGAAGTACATGATGCCATGTACCCCAAATATGATTTGCCATTGACTTTGTGATAGCCCAAATTTTAGAGGATTTTTGCACGAAATTGATTAACGAGAAATGGTTACTACAACTTTACAAGTCTTCAAATTAAGAAAAAAGCTGTAATGAAAAGAGGACTTGCATTCTGCTGCATGCAAATATTTTCTTATGTAGCTGCGACGAGAACAGCTCAGGGAAAGAAAGAGTTGAAGACAAACCAAGATAGAAAAACAAACAAACAAAAGCCGTAATGCACGTCATTATTATTATTATTTTATTTTTATGAGTAAAATAAAAAAATAAAGATAATATTTCATAATTTTATCAAAAAAGAATTATACTTAAATCGCATTATAAAGTAAACCGAGTCATTCCACTAAATTAATCGATGAGCAAAATGTACGATATTTAGTAAACAATTATCGATGGCTCCCCACGAGTTAGCGTAGGATTAAATAAATAATTAATTCATAAAATTCATATTACTTAAATTTTACGAAGTAAAAAAAATATATAAACGTGAGTACTGTATATTTTAATAAATTAATTTTTTTTTAAAAAAATAACTAATTATAATAAATAGTATTAAAATCTATTTCTCTTCGTCATGGTTATCGATTTGGCGCGAAATATCGATAATACGGCTCGATATTTGTCGAAAAACATTAACATTAACGAGGTAATTATAAATTTGGTGACACTCTGCAACTCCACAGATTTCTTTTTGAAAAAAGAATCACAGTACGGTGCTTATTATTGTGGTAGAGGACAGCTAGCTTCTACGGTGACAAAGAAAGAAAGAAAGAAAGAAAGAAAGAAAGAAGTTCAACAGCTAGGACGGCAGGGCCAGCGTCTGCATCAACTTCAGGGAGTGAGGACAACACAATTGTTGTCTTCATGGGGGTAGGCCATGGCAGGCAGGCACAAGCGGAGCTCCTCTCGCTGGAAAAACCAAAACGTTTGTCTCTTGATAATTGATGCCATGCGAGTAAGACAAATAATAGGCCAAGGCAAGATAATTCGGTAACCTATTTCTTTTCAAACGGACAATTGATCAAAACAAGCGAGAATCGAGTGCGTGTGCCCCTGGAGCGCGCGATTAGAAACGTACATACATAGATCATTTAGATCCAGATAGAAAAACCATATGGCGGAGTTATCTCCTTAACCTCTGAAAATGTGTTCAACTAATTAGGACAGTTCGAGTCCCAGTAGCTCTAAATTAATTAATACTGCCCCTTTTTGAATCCTTTGTACACATAAAAATGGGGATAAACTCTTACGCTTTGTTTGGATTCGAAGTTAGTAAGAAAGAAAATTGTGATTAAAAAAATATTAAAAGAATGAAAATAATTTTCTTATAAATTATTCGGATAAGTGGGAAAAAGAAAAGAAAAGAAAAGAAAATAAATAAAAGTATTTCTTAAATTAGAGGAAAAAAAATTATGTGTAATTGTCCTTGTACACTTGCTCATCAGTAAAGGGGAAAACCATTTTTTCCTTTTTTTTTATAAAAAAAATTACTTTTGAAGAACCTAGTAAAGAGAGAAACTAATAAATGATAATTGATTGAGGTTAATTCAGTCATTGGACAACTAATGTTAAAGTTATGTTCAAACTTTCCAACATTTTCTTACAAATTTGCTGAGATTATGAACAGTAATAATATGGCAAACTAAATACAGTTGCTATTTACACTTAAAAAAATTATAAAATAAAAGATTAATCACTTTAAAAAAATCAGCCTTAATGATAAAATATTAAAAATTTTAAAAGAAAAAATTACATAATAAAAAATTAATCACTTTAATAAAATTGACCTCCTATAATTTTTTGAAGAAATTAACTTTCAAATAATTTAAAAAGTTTGAATAGATTGTTTTTATTTGTTTTCTTTAAGTCATAAGCTTTACATTTATATATAGTGATTGATTACCTATTAATATGGAAATAACAAAGTTGTGTAAAATCACATAATTAAGGAATCTTATCATATCACGTAAATTAGGAAATCCTATCAATATACATGTAAAGTCTATGACTTATGAATTCAAGTAATAACATTTATTCAAACTTTTTGAAAGTTGATCTCCTCAAAACGATTATTAGAAGTTAATCCCCTCCAAGCAATCAATCCCTTCTCCCTTATTTCTATAAGTTTCTTTTTCCCAAAACTCAGTTTCTCACCATTTGGTATCAAAGCGATGTTTTTAGGGGCCTCGTTTCTATTTCAAATCCCCTTGCTTTTGTCCCAAATCCCTAAACAAAAAAAAAGTTTATTTTATGTCCTTACCCGACAACAAAGAAAAAATCTTAGCATTACCTATTTACAGTCTTACATTATGTTTTTACACAATTTAATGGATTCTAACACTAAAATATCTTGTCTTAAAAAATCATTGTTTCTCATGTAAGAGTCTTTTAAAAGACTCGAACAAGTAGTCCTAACTATAACAACAATTAGTTAGAAAATAATATATAACAAAAAGAATCAGGAGAATTTTTTGAAGGCGTTGATTGTGACTATACACAACCATGTCTGAGGGTGGAATTCCCTCGTTAGGATGAAAGTGATCTCGTAGGTTAGATTTCCAGGGCTGAAAATACTTCTGTTTCCATCATACAACAAAGCAATCTAAGGTGGAAATTACTTCTATCTAGTTGGAAGGTAATGCTATCCAATGGTATGATTGGTTTGAAACGTGTGTTGAAGTTTTAACGTGGGCTAACTTCACTAAAGGCCTTCTTATGTGTTTTGGACCTTTAGAATATCACAACGTTGATGGAGAACTTACAAAAATTCATCAAACATCAACTATCTTAAAGTATCAGAGTCGTTTTAAGCAACTCGCCAATCAAACTAAAGATTGGTCAAAAAGATAGTTGGTAGATACCTTCATCAAAAGGCTTATTCCTGACATTCGACAAGAAGTTAAAGCTCATTGACCTTGAACAATGGTAGCAACTATCTCTTTTGCTCACCTACAAGAGAAAAAGTTGGGTGTTGAAAATTGTTGCCTCATTACTAAGGGAGTTAGCAAACAAACAGATGGAAACAATAATTCATCCTCTTTAAATCATCCCATTAATCCTAAACACTTAACTCAAGAGCAATTGAAAGAGCGGATGGCAAAGGGACTATATCGGCACTGTGATGAGAAGTGGCATAAGGAGCATCGATGTAAACAAAGGAGGATTTTAATGATTGAGCTCGCTAAGGAAGTTGATGAAGCTGATGATGATCACACTTATTCCAAATGTGATGAAATTCATGTTGAATACATTAACGAGCCTATAGTTCATGTTTTGGTAGGGTATTCCAATCTATAAACTATGAAAATTGATGGGCTTCTTAAAAAATGATTAGTAATGGTATTAGTTGTTCAGGAAGTACCAGCAATTTTGTGGATGAAAGAATTGCCAAAAAACTTGCTTTTTTAATCGAGGATTGTGACAAGTTTGTTGTAAAGGTTACTGATGGTAGGAATTTGACATGTCAGGGTAAGTGCACAAAGGTAAAACTCTTGCTATAAGGTCAAATTATTTATGTTGACCTTTTTTTATTACCTTTGAATGATTATGAAATTGTTCTTGGCATTGACTAGTTAAGAACTTTGGGAGATATTACTTTAAATTTTTCCAAGCTAGCAATGAAATTTCAGTTAAATGGGCATATAGTTGAATTATGGGCTAGGCGAGGCAATAAAATTACAACTGTTACTAGTCATCGGATGGAGAAAGTTCTTTATAAGTTGGGACAAAGATTGTTTGTGTAGCTATACAATGTAGGAGCAACAAAATCATATTCCATAAATGAAAAATATGTCAATACATTATTGACCGAGTTCTCTTATGTATTTATGGAGCCTATGAATTTACCTCCACAAAGAGCATATGATCATCGTATTCCTCTATTCCCTGAGAATACACCAACTAATGTCAAACCATATCATTACCCATATTTTCAAAAGGGAAAGATAGAAAGGATTGTGAAGCCGCATGGTGTTCTTAAATCTATTGTTAGGGATCGAGATAAAGTCTTCACTTGTAAAATTTGGAAAGAGTTGTTTTGTCTGTAAAGAACATGGCTAGAATATGAGCACAACTTACCACCTACAAATGGATGGGCAAACTGAAGTCATTAACAGGTGTTTGGAGAATTACCTTTGTTGTATTGTAAGTGACAAGCTAAAGGACTGGGTGAAATAACTTCCTTGGGCAAAGTGGTGGTACAATACCACTTATCATTCCTTAATGAGAATGTCCTCATTTGAGGCTGTTTATGATCGAGCTTCGCCAACCCTTATAAGGTATACAACTAGGTCTTCTCATGTAAACCAAGTTGATAAAGACTTGTAAGATTGAGACAAGTTACTTCGGCTTCTCAAAGACAATCTTGTCGTAGCCCAAGCCTAAATGAAGAAGCACAGTGATACACATCACACTAAACGTGAGTTCACCATAGGAGATTGGGTCTATCTTAGACTTCAACCATATCGACAGTTATCTATTATTGTTTGTTTATCAACGAAACTATCTACTCACTTCTTTGGGTCATTCGAAGCCTTTAAACTCATTGGTCCTGTTGCCTATCATTTGGACTTACCACTAAAGTCCAAAATACATCCTGTCTTTCATGTCTCTTGTCTAAAGAGAAAGTTAGGGGAGCATGTGATTGCACAAAGTTAGCTACCTCACATTACTCCTACATGAGAAGTTAAGGTTCAACCACACGTCATCTTAGATCGACGAATTATCAAATGTAGAAATTAAGCTATTACTTAAATTCTTATTTAATGGTTTACTCTTCCTATTGAGGAAGCAACTTATGAGTTCTATCACTCTTTTGCTGAGCAATTCTCGAAGTTTATTGCTGCTCATCCTTAAGGACAAGGCTGCTTTAAAGGGTGGAAGAATGATAAGATTCCTTAATAATAGGATTTCTTAATTTATGTAATAGGATTCCCTAATTGATTGGGTTCCTTGATAATAGGATTTTGGTCCTTTATTTATATAACAGGATTTCTTTAATTTATGTGATAAGATTAATTCCATATTATAATTAAGCACTATATATACATATAAAGCCTATGGCTTATGGATTCAAGCAATAACATCTATTCAAGCTTTCTAATTATTTGGAGGTCGATCCCCTCAAAGTGATCTTTCGAGGTTGATCTCCTCGAAGTGATCCATCCCTTTTTCAATATTTCCATAATTTTCTTTCTCCTAAAATCCTCGTTCCTCATCAGAATTGTGAACACAACTGTTGTCTTAAGTTGATAATAACATCACCTCATTGTAGATGCATTATGTCGAACGAAACTGTAAAGTCCATGTTTGATAGCCACATAGGCCGATTTCTCTGTGTTGTCATTGGCGGCACCTAGTGGAAGACAATTGTCCCAATTTGAGATTATGGTAAGCAAGGAAGACGTGGTTACTCAAAGCCATGCCCAACATGGCGTCACCGACGAACTCCAACCGTTAGTAATTGGCGAAGGGAGTCTACAAACGAGGGGTGCATCAATGCCTCCTCAAGATTCCATTTGATCTAGATTACAATGACTGAAGAAAAGCCAACCGACAAGAACAGAGAAAGACTTGCTTAGAGGCAAATAAATAGCTTAAGTCTCAGATGCATTGAAATCACTACAAACAGAAAATTTGGCACAAGAAGGGATAGGTCACACTATTGGACTAGCTTTCGTCCTCTTTATACTGTGAAAAGCTTGAAACTTTTACCTACTTTTGCACTTCTTTTAAGTCCTCTTGGAGAAGCTTGATGGGTTCTAGATACCCATCTCATCAACTCAACAAAGTTCTTTTTGTATCGAGTCCACTTGAGTAACTTAATAATATCTAATAATATCTCAAGCTGTGTTCTTTTGTATATCTTTTTGTTTCAAATTTTTATGTGGGGTCTTGGAAAGAGAAAAATGTGGGAAAAGTCAATGATAGGTCTCTTAAGCTTGGGTGAGAAGAGTAGAGATATGTTGGCTAACAAGGTAATATTTAGTTTCCATTAATTACTCTTAACAATATATTATGTATTCCATTACTTTTATTTGCCCATATAGAGAAAAGCAGTGTTCATGTTAAATCCTTCTCGTGTGTCCTCGTCTATGTTCATGTAGATGGATGAACTAGCATGGTTTGCTCTCGGAATGCTAGCTTTAGGATTATCTGATTATGGGCCTATTGACTCACAAAAATTTCTTTAAATAACAGAAGAGGTACTTTTTTCAAAAACTGGCCCTATATTTATGCAATTTTACTTGGACAAAATTTTCTTAAAATAACATAGCTTAACTTCACTCTTCCCAAATAACCAAGTTGAAAAGATCTTTCCTTCTCTTCCTAGTATGGGGTTTGGTTAATGGTTAGCCTTTCATTTTCTATTTACGTACCAATTTGTTTATTAACATATACATAAACATAATTCACAAGCATGTGATTGATGCATATAATGTCTGTGTGTGAGCATGTGAGAGCGCTCATGTAATTTTTTCTCATTTTTACACAACTTGCCTGGACATATTATAACTTTAACCAATCTACCTCGGCAAAACTAGCTGGAGAGAATTATTTTTTTAATTTTGGATAGGTTAGTTATCCTTAGCTTCATGATATAACAAAATATTGTATCATTCTTTGATTGTTTCCCATGTGAAACTCTCAGGACATGAGTATTGGTATGTCTTGTAATATTTTGAGACCTAAAATAGTTGAATCCCTCTTTTATCTATGGTATTTAACGGGCAACAAGATGCATCAAGAATAGGGTTGGAATATTTTCCAAGCATTTGAAAAGAATTCTCACATTAAATCAAGATATGTTAGATTGAAGGATGTAAAGGGTCATAAATAAGCATTATAGATTCTCTATTTTTTATTTTTACTTGGAATATTTTAATAAGGGCATCATTTTATTTATCACACTTTTAATTGTTTGGCATAATAACGTTTAATTTCTCACTAAATTATTGCATGCTTTACTTAAGTGCAGCAATCTTATGTAATTATTCTTGATTGAGGGCTCTTAGGCTATACTAAGGATATTTTCATGAGTATGTATTGTTCATCATTACTTTTAAAAGCTAAATTCAGTGACTATTCTGGATAGTACATTATTTAATTTTTAACATATCTTAAGAATGTTTTTCTTATATTTTTTTCTCATTTTTTATTCTATTAAGAAATTTATTAGATTATAAATTTCACAATAGAAAGTAGCTTTTTCTTTTTTAATAAATCTCAATCCTTCCAAGAAGAATAATTTGGCCTTTAACCACTAAGGTATTCTTTAAAAGACATGTATTTCTATTTTCTTTAGATTTAAGTTCGTAGATAAAAATGATGATTAAAAGATTTTTATATTGTAGAGATAATTGACTAAATTTCTCTAAAATAATGATTAACTAATTATTTTTTCTTTCTTTTTCCCTTATCCTTTGTTGGGATGCAAGACACTACAAAATTGGATAGTTTTCTTTTTGCATAGATGCTAATACTAGCTAAGTATTGGTATTTTTAGTTCAATACTGGAGTCATAGGCAACATGATGCAAAGGTTTTTCCTCATAGAGGCACTAAAATATCTATACTCCCTTAGAATTGTAACCCTAAACGATGGGAAAATTTTGGGACAATTAGAGAAATAGACAAGTAATAGTCATAGCAGGAAAGAAGGTCAATTTAAAACTCATTAAGGGTTCATTAATTGATCATAAGGGGTCTATTTGCTTCCTATTTTCTCTGTTGAACCCATTCAATGATTTTAAGGCGTTGATTTGGACGACAAGCAGCAGAACTATAAGACCATTGTTATTGAACTTAAGATTAGAAGTCGCATGGAGTAGTGTTCCCATTGATGTAAAATGTGGTTCAATAAATTTTCTCCATTTCAAGCTGATAAAAATTGTTGTATTTAATAGCAAGCAACTTTTGCAACAACCTAATAGTTTGTGTGCCATATAAACAATTAATTCCTAATATTTTATACGGCAAGTCTGCAAATTAACTTAAGATGTTCTTTTGTAATTTTTGGAACAACACCAGTTAAAGTCTTGAAATTTTTCTAATAATCTCTGTGTTGGTTTTTCATCTTTGACCCTTTAATTTTGAGCAAATTTATGAAGTGACGCAAACATGATACTTATAATTTTTAATTTTATAATTCTACAAACTTGCACAGTGTGTAAAAATCTATTAAGATAACCATTATAAGAGGTTGATCTTGTAATTTTATCTGAGAAAGACGAAAGTGGTTGACACCAATGCAATTTAGAAATCAGGGTATCTCATTTCTAATTGAAGTTGGTCACACCAGGTAAATCCAGCTTTGTTCTCTTTTGGTGGGTCTTATGTGCTTGAAACGCCGCATGAATACGACGTATAAATTATGATAACCTAGTCGTTGGGACCATGAGAAAACTTGGTTTATAAAATTTGGGGCTGTCCCATCGTGGAAAAAATTGGCATCGGCATGAAGTAGAAATATGCGAGTTCATACTAGTGGCTTCCTGTGTTGTCATATTTTGTCCCCTGAAAGTTTATCATAATTTTAATTGTAAAATGTAAGTTACGATGAAAACTTTATGGTAACCTTGTAAACTTGGTATGATGCAAATTTCTATTTAGATAAACATCACACAAGGCCCATCTCTTAATTTTTCTGGACGAGACAAAATTAGCTGACGCAAAAGTCGTTTGCAAATTCATAAAAAATTTTGATGAAACTTCACACGATTATCATGGAAAAAAAAAAGACAAAGAAAAAGGTTGACCGTGAGTGAATGGGCTGACAAAAAATGCTGTTTGCAGACAAATTTGATGCAATAAGTAAATAAAAAAAAGGTGGACCGCGAGTCAATGGGCTCGCTGATAAATTGCTGATAAAGTTGGTTTCTTGTGCTATGGTTGTCTATTATTTCATAACTCAAAAGGAGGTGAAGAGTCACTTCAATTCTTCCGTCTGCACGCACTGCCCTCTTAATTATGAGTTATAATTATCCGATGACTTTGGCTTCCTCTTCTTCATCCTCTCCCTCTAGTCTTCCAGCCACCCATGCTCACAATCAGCATCAATGGAAGTATGACGTCTTCTTGAGTTTCAGGGGTGAAGACACTCGCGACAATTTCATCAGCCATCTCCTTGCTGCCTTCTCTGAAAAAGGTGTTGAGACCTTCACAGACTACCAGCTTCGTAGAGGAGACGAAATCGCTCCGGCCCTTTTGCAAGCAATCCAAGAATCAAAAGTTGCCGTCGTCATTTTCTCCCAAGACTATGCGTCTTCTTCCTGGTGTTTGGACGAACTCGTCAAGATCACGGAATGCCGTGACACCCACGGACAGATTGTTATGCCAGTGTTCTATCATGTGGATCCATCCGACGTCAGGAAACAGACTGGGAGCTTCGCTGAAGCAACTGATCGTAAACGCAAGAGAAATTTTGAGATCAACTCCGACAAGGTCCCCAAATGGAAGGCTGCTTTGACCAGAGCTGCCAATCTATCCGGGTGGGATTCCAATGTCATCAGGTAACTTTACGAGGTTCAAGTTTCAGTTACTTATAGGCTAAGTGAAAAACTATAAGTTTTCAACTCCACCTAGCTAGTTCATTGGAGTGGAATCCATGCTGTCCCATTTTGAAATTTAACACTTGATAACGCTGATGACATTTTTGTTCCTTAAAGTTTTATAAATCTGTTGCAAAATTGCTACGGGACATAATTGATTTGCAACTGAAACATGTAGAACACCCAAAAGAGACATCAAGTAATGCCTAAGTATGTTGCAACATCAATGTGCATTGCATAGTTATGAAACTTTGGCTTATATATGACAGGCCAGAGCGTAAACTTACTGACCAAATTGTCAAAGATGTTTTGGAGAAACTGGATCAAGAATTGCCTTTGCATACGGAGCGCCTGGTGGGAATAAATTCACATCTTGAGCAAATCAAAAGGGTGCTAGCTATTGGGTCCCAAGATGCTCGCATTTTAGGGATTTGGGGCATGGGCGGTATAGGCAAAACAACTATTGCTGAAGCTATTTTTAGCCAAATTTCATGTCACTTTGACGGCTGCTGCTTTCTTAACAATGTTAGGGAAGAATCAGAAAAAAATGGTATGAAAAAGTTATTAGAAAAGCTCATTTCACAAGCATTGGGGGATCGTCATACTAAAATTTCTACATCTATCATTGGACCTGGAATATCTTTCATTAGGAGATTATGTCGTAAACAGATATTAATTGTTTTAGATGATGTTGATAATTTGCAACAATTAGAATGTTTAGTTGGAAACCCATGTTGGTTTGGGGCAGGAAGTAGGATTATTGTAACAGGCAGAAATAAGCAAGCTTTTGAAAGTATGGCTAATTATATATATGAGGTCAAGACATTGGATCATAACGCAGCTCTTCAACTTTTTAGCCAGTATGCCTTCAAGAAAAATCATCCCCTAGAAGGTCACAAGCCCTTGTTAGATTTGGTTATCAAATATTGTCAAGGCAATCCTTTGGCTCTTAAAGTTATGGGCTCTTTTTTATTTGACAAGAGGGAAAAAACTTTGTGGGAAAGTACTGTGAATAAACTGAAAACGGTACCTGTGAATGAGATTCAACAGGTGTTGAAAATTAGTTACAACGCCCTAGATAGGGAAGAGAGAGAAATATTTCTTCACATTGCATGTTTCTTTAAAAGTTATGACATGGTTTTTGTGTTACAAATACTGAATAGTTGTGGCTTTTCTGCGGAGATTGGAATACGGGATCTTATTGACAAGTCCTTGATAACTACTACTAAAAATTCACTGGAAATGCATGATCTACTACAAGAAATGGGTAAAGAGTTTGTACGCGAGGAATCGAAGGAGCCAGGCGAACGTAGCAGACTGTGGGATTCACAAGAGATATATGACGTATTCAAAAATAAGACGGTAAGATTTTAATTATTGTAGAAATTCCAATTTACTTTTCATGTTTACTCATTACGACTTTTCCTGTTATTTTTCAGGGAACGAGAAAAGTTGAGGGCATATTCCTCAATATGAGAAAGCTAAGTAAAGAAATCCACTTGAATCCTAATGCCTTTGAAAACATGTCTAACTTGAAACTGCTAAAAATCTACACCATAACGGAAGAAGAAGAATGGAAAGTGCACCTTTCTCAGGGCCTGGATTATCTTCCCAGTGGACTGAGGTATCTTTATTGGTATGGATATCCATTGGAGTATTTACCAACAGAGTTTTGCCCCGAGTATCTCTGGTCGATTGAGTTCCCTCATAGCAACATTAAAGGACTTTGGAAAGAAGCAGAGGTACAAATTACTCATATGAAAGCCCCCTTTCTGGTTGACCAAAAGCTCTCTTTGATTTACTAATTAATTTATGCATAATTCTCTTTCACTACAAGCAGCCTCTGAATATTGTTAGGCATTGCTCATCCTTGAGGCAATTCGGTGTGGTCACGCACATAACTTTGCGCAACTGCCAAAACCTGACGAGTCTTCCGAATAATGTTGATATGAGATGTCTGGATACTCTTGACCTCTCCGGTTGCTCAAGACTCGTTGTGTTTCCAGAGGTCTCAAGGAACGTAAGGTACCTATACTTAAGCGAGACTGCAATAAAGGAAGTGCCTTCCTCTGTTGAGCATATGGATCGACTTGTCGAACTGAGGTTAAATTTTTGCTCCAAGCTTGCGAGCCTCCCAACCAACATTTACAAGTTAACAAGTCTTCAGACTCTCAGCCTGGGAAGTTGCTCTAACCTGAAAGTGTTTCCAGAAATCTGGGAGAGCATGGATAATCTAGAGGATCTGATATTGTTCGACACAGCCATTGAAGAGCTACCATCCCGTATGGAGAACCTAAAAAGGTTAAAATGGTTGAATATGTGTCGTTTCAGAAACGTTGCTTCATTAACTTCGTGGTTGGGGATGGCTTGTTCAACCTTGTCTTGTTTAACCTCATTAGACTTGGCATGGTCTAATCTGTGGCAATTACCTGCTGACCTCCGGTGTTTATCCTCTTTAAGGAAATTATATTTAACTGGGAACAACTTTGAGAGTATCCCTGAAAGCATCAAACAACTTACTCAACTTGAAGAACTTTGGATATGCTCCTGCAAAAGGCTTCGATCTTTGCCAGAGCTTCCAGTGAGCCTATATAAGCTAGATGCGACCGATTGCACATCATTAGAAAACGTATCTTCCATTGATCAACTAGTTTTCAATAAGCCATCTTTATACCTCAGAGTCGGCCTCTGTAATTGCTTCAAAGTGGATAAAAATGAAAGAGATCCTATCTCTCAGTTCAGGAATCGTTATTTAGCGGAGTATGTGGTGGAACGCAAAAGAAAGGTCTCCGCAACTCTCTTTGTTCTTTTCTTATTTTTTTCACTGCTTATATCATGTCTATGATTTTTGCTTTTGTGGTACAGTTGGGGGAGTTTATGGTTGACATCATTTATCCGGGAGGGAGAATTCCAGAGTGGTGCGTGAATCAAAGCACCGGAGACACTGTCAGAATCCCACTTCCCTCAAATTGGCTCAACGATGCCTTCTTGGGATTTATTTTATGCCTCGTTGTCAAGTGTGATTTCACTACTGGCATAAGGATCCAATTCAACTGGCATTTTGGAGACCAATGTGATGACGGCAGTGATTTCACTTTTTTTGAACAATATTGGAGTACAATTGGTGGAAACCATGCAGAGCGCGTGGTACTGCTCTACACTGGGAGCGTGTATGACAATATAGCTGAGAATCGTCTTCACCTCACCCAATGCTCGTACGACGCCGTCTTGTTTAACTTCAAAGTTTGTCATTTAATTCGCCGCCAGTATTTTTACAAGGTGAAGAAATGCGGGGCCATTCCATGGTATGCCCCCAGTTGACAGAATTAAGCTTTAGCCTTTCACTGCCTTTCCTTTTTTATTTTGCTTTTTTCCACCGAGTCTGTAGGGTTTTCCTCTTGTAATTGACAAAGAAACGTCTTGTAAAATCATCAGTTGCAGGAACATTGCCATCAATTTCTATCCCATGGCAGCAGTTGGTTTCCGTTTTCCTTTTCTCCCCATTCCTGTGTTGTTGCATATTGATATTATTTTTGAACGTTTTATTATTGTTGTTATTATTATTACTTCCTTTTTGCGCTACCGAAGAGCCTGTCAGGCGTCGTCAAAATGGTTTATTACGCATTATCCTCACAAAGCCCATTCCGATCGGAGCCTAGCAAAATTGGCCGAAGGAAGTAAAGGGAATAATCGCAAATCCTTGCACAGATTGTTATACCGGTGTTCTATCAGGTGGATCCATCCGATGTCAGGAAACAGATCCGGAGTTTCGCTAAACCATTTTACAGTAAGCACAAGCAAATTTTGGAGATCAACTCTGAAAAGATTCAGAAATGGAAGCCTGCCTTGGCCAAAGCCGCCAATCCATCCGGTTGGGATTCCCAGGTCATCTGGTAATCTGAAAAGAAGGTTAGATGTTAATGTTACCGTTTAAATATAGACTTGCAACTATTTGTTCAACCCTCTTATTTCACCGAATATGCATTCTGTCTTCTTTGAAATTCTTTATTATTATTATTATTATTTTTATTTTTAAAAAATAAGTATTAAGCTCTCACAATAGGAGTCTATCTCCTCCGGAACTTTAATAATAAAAACATTTATTTAATTTTCGTACAATAAAGTCTCAATGTAGGAAAAATTAATTGAAAGTGAAAACCAAACATCAATCTATGTCAGAACATCAATCTATGCTTGTCTATTCTATTTAAGTTTTATTTCATACTTTGCTTGTGTATAATTGGCCAGATTGAGAACTTATCAACCAAATTGTCAAACATGTTTGGGAATTTTGGAATAAGGGTTCTCCACTGGCCTGGAGTACCTTTTGGGAATAAATTCAAACATTGAGCAAATCAAAGTACTATCTATTGGATGCCAAGATGTTCGCATCTTAGGATTTGGGACATGGTGCAAAACAACTGTTGCTGAAGCTAATTTTAGCTAGATTTCTTGCCATTTTGGAGGCTACTGCTTTCTTAAGAATGTTAGGGACGAATGGGACAAAGTTAGCAAGAAAAGGTTATAAGAGGAGCTCGTTTCGAAAGCATTGCAGGATAGTTATATCAAAATTGATATATCAAGTATCGGACTTAGACTATCTTTAAGCAGCAAATTCTCTTACAAATAGACATTAGTTGAAAATTGTTATTTGTTTGGTCCAAAAAATAGGAATATTATGACAAGTAGAAATAAGCATAAAAGGCTGATTATATATATATATATATATATAGATATATGAGTTCAAGGTATTAGACTATCGTTTAGCTCTTCAACTTTTTTAGTCAATATGCAGTTAAGAAAATCATCCAAGGAGGATCAAAGAGCCATTGGGCCTCTCTTGGGGTGATTATGTATTTGTGGATCAAAAATGCGTACTCTTCTATGAAGCTTCGAAGTCATCATTACCATTGACATTAAAAGTCAACAGGTCCCTTGAATAAAAAAGTAATGATCAGATGCTTTGGAGTCTCTTCACTTCAATTCATCCATTTGCCCATCAATGGAAGTATGATGTTTTCTACAGCTTTGGGGGCGAAGACACTTGGGATAATCTTATTAGACGTCTATTTGTTGCCTTATCTGGAAAAGGTATTAGAACTTTCATAGACTAACAACTTCGTGGAGGACAAGAAATTGCTCCTTCGCCAACCCAAGAATCAAACGTTGCTGTCATCATCTCCCAAGACTAAGCCTTCTTGCTGGTGCATAAACGAACTTGTCAAGATCATGGGATGCCATGAAGCCCATGGACAGATTGCTATGCTAGTATTCTATCACGTGGATCCATCAAATGTTAGGAGACAGACTAACAGTTCTCTAAACTATTTGACTATAAACATAAGCGAAATTTTGACATCAACTCCAAAAAGAGTGGAGATATGCTGATTGACAAGGTAATATTTAGTTTCCATTAATTATTGTTGACAATATATTTATGTTTTCCGTTACTTTCATTTGCTTACATAGAGAAAAAAAAAAGTGTTAATTTTAAATCCTTCTCATGCATCCTCCTTGTACATGCATATGGATGAACTAGCTTACTTTGCTCTAGCAATGTTAGCTAGCTTTAGGATCATCTGATTATGGGCTTGTTGATTCTCGGAAATTTCTTTCACTAGTAGAAGAGGTGTTCTTTTTCAAAAACTGGCTTTATATTTATGCAATTTTACTTAGACAAAATTTTCCTAGAATAGCAAAGCTTGACCTCAATCTCCACAAATAAACCCAATTGAAAGGATCTTGCCATCTTTTCCCACAAAGGGCTCTGATTTGGTTAATGGTTGAAGCCTTTCATCTTTAATTTACATACTAGTTTGTTTACACACATGGACACAACTTCACAAAATTATCATGGATGCATATAAAATGTGTGTGCGTGAGGGCACTCATGTAATTTTTTCTTATACCTGAGCAACTTGCCTGGACACGTTATAACTTCTACCAATGTACACTAGCAAAATTGGCTGGAGAGAATTATTTTTTCCATTTTGGACAGGTTAGTTTATTATATCATCTGTTGTTTCCCATGTGAAACTCTCAGGAGATGAGCGTGGGTATTAAAGCTGAAGACCATCGTGCTGTAGTGTTACTCATCTCATTGGAAATTGTTATATCAAATGATAAATTGAAGAAGAAAACAACACCAGAATTTTACGTGGTTCGGTCGATGTGACTTACATCCACGGGAAGGACAGAGGGAATACTATTATTATCAAAGAGAGTGTGTTACAGAAAACAAAGAGCGTGACTCTACTCTCTCTCACCTCTCATCTCAACTCCCCATTCATAATCCTAATATGCCTATATATATATATATAGGGATATAGGATAAGGGACAAAAGAGTAATTTTAACTCAACTAAAAATACAAGGCATATTCCAACAAATCTCCACCTTACATTGTATTTTTAAAACACACAACAAAATAAAATCCTTCTGTCTCTCCTCCAAATGGCCCTTTAGAGCCAGTCAAATAAAACAAACACCAATTAAGTCCAAGCAATGCTTGAACTTACTAGTTAAAACTGGTTTCGTCAACACGTCAGCTGGATTGTCTGCAGTAGCGACCTTTTTCACTGAAATCAAACATTGAGACATAACATCTCGCAGGAAATGGTATCTGACATCAATGTGTTTGGTCTTCTCATGATACATTTGATTTTTGGTCAAGTGTATAGCACTCTAACTGTCACAGAATACGGTGGTAGTTTCCTGTGATAAACCCAAATCAGTGACCAAACCTTTCAACCAAATAGCTTCCTTGACTGCTTCTGCTATTGCCATGTACTCAGCTTCAATAGTGGAAAGAGCAACTGTTGATTGCAATGTTGCCTTCCAACAAATGGCACTGCTTGAAAGAGTGAAAACATAACCAGTTATTGATCTTCTTCTGTCAAGGTCACCTGCATAGTCAGAATCCACAAAACCAGTACACAACCTACTGCCTCTGCTGAACATCAATCCTACATCTGTAGTGCCTCTAAGATACCGAAGTATCCATTTAACTGCTTGCCAATTTGCTTTCCTAGGATTAGCCATATATCTATTGACCACACTGACTGCCTGTGAAATATCTGAACGAGTGCAAACCATAGCATACATAACACTGCCCGCTACACTAGAGTATGGAACATGTGACATATATTCCTCTTCCTCTAGGCTATTGGGTGACAAAGAGGCTGAAAGTCTGAAGTGTGAAGCCAAAGGAGTACTTACCGGTTTGCAACTCATCATCCCAAAACGTTCAAGAACCTTCTCGATGTACCTTTTCTGTAAAAGGCGCAACTCTCCTGCTTGTCTGTCTCTGGTGATCTTCATGCCCAAAATCCTCTTTGCAGCTCCCAAATCTTTCATCTCGAAATCTCTACCAAGTAGCTTCTTCAAACTATTAATCTCAGATATACTTGTAGAGGCAACAAGAATATCATCTACATATAGTAGTAGATAAACAAATGATCCATCACGAAGCTTCCTATGGTAGACACAACTGTCATACTCACTCCTCAAGTAACCATGACCTACCATAAAGCTGTCAAACTTCTTATACCATTGTTTAGGAGACTGCTTTAAACCATATAGAGATTTCTTCAACCTGCAAACATGATCCTCCTTGCTTTTAATCTGGAAACCCTCAAGTTGATCCATATAGATGACTTTCTCAAGATCGCCATGTAGAAAAGTAGTCTTGACATCAAGCTGCTCCAGTTCCATATCATACATAGCAACCATAGCTAGAAACACACGAATGGAAGTATGCTTTACAACTGGAGAAAATAGCTCATTGAAGTCAATCCCTTCTTTTTGGCTATAACCCTTTGCAACTAGACGTGCCTTGTACCTTGCATCCTCAACTCCTGGGATTCCCTCCTTCTTCTTGTAGATCCATTTGCAGCCAACAGTCTTCTTATCTTTGGGAAGTTTCACTAAGTCCCAAGTCTAATTCTTATGGAGGGACTCAATTTTCTCAGTCATAGCAATACTCCACTAGGAAGATTCAGCACAAGTGACAGCCTCTGAGTAGTTTCTAGGTTCATTGTATTCCACCTCTTCCGCTACTGCCAAACAATAAGCAAAATCTGAGTATGAAAACCTGGCTGGTGGCTTGATAGTCCTTCTGGGTTTGTCTTTGGCGATACTGTACGGCTGTGCCTGTTGAGTATCTAGAGTATCCTCATCTGTTTTTGAAGTGTCAACCCGAATCTGTTGACCTGACTTAGAAGGAATATCACTTTCAAACTCCACCTACTGTGTGGAACTCCCACTATCTTCATCGTTTGGCCTTAAGACCTCCTCTTTTGGATGCAGCATAGCGGATTCATCAAATGTCACTCTCTGCTGATGAGGAATTTTGGAGACTTAGAGTCTGGACACTACAACCTATAACCTTTCACACCAGAAGCATAACCAAGGAAAATGCATTTCTTAGCCCTCAGTTCAAGCTTTCCATCATTAACATGGGTATAAGCAGGACAGCCAAATATCTTCAAATCAAAATAATCTGCAGGTTTGCCTGACCACACCTCTTTAGGTGTCTTACACTCAATGGAAGTACAAGGAGATCGATTTACTAACCAACAAGCTGTATTAACAGCTTCTGCCCAAAATGCCTTGCCCAAACCTGCATTTGATAACAGACATCTAGCTTTCTCTATCAAAGTCCTGTTCATGCGTTCTACAACTCCATTCTGCTGTGGAGTTTTTACAACTGTGCGGTGTCGAACAATGCCTTCAATTTTGCAAAACTCATTGAATTCGTTATTACAAAATTCAAGGCCATTATCTGTTCTCAGCCTCTTAATCTGCTTCCCAGTCTGCTTTTCAAGTAAAGTTTTCCACTGCATGAAGGTTTCAAACACTTGACTTTTATGTTTCAAGAAATAGACCAAACTTTACGAGAAAAATCATCAATGAAAGTGAGCATATAAGTAGCACCCATACCTTTAGAGAGAACCTGATAAGGACCCTAAAGATCTGAATGGATGTAGTCCAATGTTCCCTTTCTTTTATGGATGGTTGTACTAAAACTCAACCTCTTCTGCTTCCCAAAAACATAATGCTCACAAAATTTCATTTTTCCTGTGTTCTACCCATACAAAAGACCTCTCTTACTCAAGGCAGCTATACCTCTTTCACTCATGTGTCCCAGCCGCATGTGCCACAACTTCGTCACGTCTGAATCTGAAACTGAAGTAGAAATAGCAGTTGAGTCTGTGACTGTCGAACCATGCAAGAAATACAATGTGCCAATTCTAACAGCCTTCATCAATACAAGAGCACCTCTAGAAACCTTCAGAACTCCACCTTCACACCCAATCTTGTAGCTATTCTTCTCAAGAGTGCCCAAAGAAATAAGATTCTTCGTCAAATCTGGAATGTGTTTGACCTCAGACAAGGTCCTAATAACACCGTCATGCATCTTGATCTGCACTGTACCAATCCCAGCAACCTTACATACGTGATCATTTCCTAACAGAACACCACCATTAATTGACTTGTAAGTAGTAAACCATTCTCTGTTAGGAGTCATATGTTGCAAGGCTCCAGTGTCTATGATCCAGGTATCCTAAAATCTGCCTTGGCCTTGAGTGACACAAAGTAGATCATCACTCTCATTTGCTGCCACATTAGCAAAATTGGTGTTTCTATCGAACTTCTCAATTTTAGACTTCACCGTTGATGAAGATGAAGAAGCCATTGCAACAAAACACCCACAACGAAAATTGAAGAATACAAATTTATGGCCCAAATCACAATTTGCCTTCGACGCTACAGTACTAATGGCGTTAAAATAGTACTGACGCCATTTCTACAGTGCCGACGACGTTTTTACAATACCTCTAGTTGATCTACTGTGTAGCTCACCGATCTACAGTGCCTCCGACCTGTTGGAACCCGATCTGTTCCTTTCTTCTGTCGGATCTGCTCCGTTTCAATGCTAAACCACCAGATCTGCTCCAAGTTCCTCGAATTTGGAGCCTCTGTTTCAAGTGTGAGTGGTTTGGCCTTCCGTCGAGTCTTTTCCCTCTTCCTCCTTCTCCTCTCGGCTGAACTCGGTCACTGGGCGAGAGGATCGGCACTTTGCTGGCGTCGGTTGGAAGCCGGAGACGCTTCAAGCCGAGGAACTGGAGTAGTGGTTTGCTCCGAGGAGAGAAGAAAAAAAAATTTTTCAGTTGATCGTTGTGGTGGGGTGGGTGGCCGAATAGAGAGAAAAAAATTTTTTTTTTTCTTTCGACTCTGATACCAATTTGTTATATCAAATGATAAATTGAAAAAGAAAACAACACCAGAATTTTACGTGATTCGGTCGACGTGACCTACATCCACAAGAAGGACAGAGGGAATACTCTTATTATCAGAGAGTGTGTGTTACAGGAAACAAAGAGTGTGACTCTACTCTCTCTCACCTCTCATCTCAACTCCCTATTCATAATCCTAATATACCTATATATATAGGGATATAGGATAAGAGACAAAAGAGTAATTTTAACTCAACTAAAAATACAAAGCATATTCTAACAGAAATGCAGGAATGCAATAGCTAGCAGAGCATTCTGCTCTCCCAAGAAACCAGTTGCTTCAAGTTGAAACAACTTTTTTGCATTTTACCAGTAACAAACTGACTCATGACATAAAATCGGTCTTAGAGCCTATTTGACTTTGCTTTTCAAATTCGTTTCCTTCATCTGAACCGCCCAAACCTCTATGAATCAAATCCTATCGTTCTATAGAAACTAACAAGTGGTATTAGAGCAACTTGAAGCCTTATGAGACCTGCAAAGAGCGGTTTTGAGAGAATTAAAACCAGTGAGTTTAAAAGAAAAAAAAAAAACTAGAGAGCACCCTCTGGAAAACAGTTTGTTGCCTTCTTGAATGGCTTCCTTTGGCTTTACTCCCTTACCTCCACCAAAATTCAATAGAGACAACTATACTCAATAGTTTGTCATATTGAAGGCATATTTGAGGACCTTCGATCTATGACAAGTCACTAAGAATGATGCAGAGATCTCCCCACTACTTGCAAACCCAACAGTAACACAAATCATGCACCACAATGAGTAGGTTTCAAGGCATACAAGACTTTGACCTGCATACATTCAGTTGTTGCAGAAAGCATTTTTAACAGCCAAAGAAGCTTGACATAGGCTGAATTTGAAACGAAATAAATTGAACTAATAAATTTTTAACTTTCTTTTCTACAACTCATGGAGAGTCTGTTTGATCAAAGGATGAATTAGAAGCCAATTTGAAACATAGTATGTTATATAAATAATTTCAACTTAAAAATATTTTGGCAAGCTAAATTCAATAAGCATTGTTTAAGCTATCTATTATAGAGTTTTAATTTTTTGTTCAACCAACCCATTCTATTTAAGTATTCTCAAAGCTAAAAAATTATGAGAAATTCTTTGGGCATTGTAAAATATTTTGAAGTTTTCATTCTCTAATTCTTTTCCACAATCACTTATAATTAAAGTAATGGAGCATCCCTTCTTAGTTTACAATTACTTGCAAAGATTTTCAAAGACTTTCAAGGCTTTATCTCTGTGTGTAACACAACCAATACAAATTTAGTGTAATCATCTACTTTGACAAATGCATAATGCTAACCATTTAATGTAAACACTCTAGATGGATCAAATAAATCTATATACAATAATTAAATCAATTTTAAAGTAAACAATGCATTTTTGTTCTTAAAAAAGATTCTTGTTGTTTTATCCATTTGATAAGCATCATAAACTTTATTATTTTCAAATTTTAGCTTAGATAGCTCCTTCATAAGACCTTGACGATTTAACTTTCATAAAAGCATGTTCCAAGCAATTATGCCATATTCAAGTATCTTTTTTCATAAAAGTAGAACACTTGAAATTTTGATTGTAAGGGAATGAAGATCAATGATATAAATATGATCACATCTATTTTGTAGAAATATGACAAATTCCAGCTAGCACATCTCTATAGTCCCCCTTTATATATGCCTTGGTACAGAAGATTAAGCTACAACGGTTCGAAAGGAGACGATCCACACAGCTGGCCTTGTAAATGCGATCGTTTCTTTTGTATGTATAACATTGAGGAAGGATCCAAATTGAAAACTGTTGCCATATACATCGACGGCAGGACTAATACTTGGTTCCAAGGTTGGATTTTTACCAAACTCATGTCTATTTGGGCCGAATTTCAATTGGATTTATGTCATCGTTTTGGTCATCTTCTTTTCCGGATACGATTGAGGAAATGTGCAAGATAAGGCGAATTGGAACTGTGCGGGCATATCAAGAACAATTTGCCAAGCTGCATTCATTATTACTTAAAAAAGTCCTCCTTTGCCTCTAGCTTTCTTAGGGGATTAAGCGATGAGATCCAGCCCATTGTGAAGATTATGAAACCAAAGATGTTAGATGTAAGTATTTGAGATTGTAGTCCTAACTAGAGTTAACAGTGGAGGCAGCAGCAAAAAAAAAAAAAACACAGGCTATTTAAACCCATAACACGCATGAACACCTCTACCTGTGTGACAGGACTGCATCCAATTTCTCTAGGCCAATGGCAACTAAAACAGATAGAAGGCCGTGAGAGGAGGTTAAAAGAATAGGGGATTGTTACTGTTGTGGGGGAGAAATATGCATATGGGCATCAATGTCAAAAAGAAAGCATCTACACCTGAATGAAGGCCAGAAAGAACCAAAGATGGTGAAGGACAGTAATGGAAAAGTAGTCTGCTCAAGAAGCGGCAGAAGATAATACCGGTGAGATTTCTCGATTTCAGGAAGTCAAGGTTATTAGTCGACAGCAATTGATAATATTGACTGATATTGGTAGTACTCATAACTTCTGGGATACTAAGATGTCCGGGGATTGAAAGATTCTAACGACTGTGCCAATAGTGATAATTGTAGCACCGAAGAGACTATCTATAATTTGTTCGAAGAAAGGTTCAATGTTGACTTGAAAGATGCATGATCACTCTTTTTAGGACGGAAGTCGGCTGGGAGTGTGTGATGTTATCTTGCGAATTAACTGGCTACGGGACCACAACTCACTGATTTTGGATTAGAAGTCCAAGACTCTGTCCGAGACCAGCTGTTATGCTTTATGGGCAGACCAAAAAACAACGATAGTATTTATTATGACTGAAAAAAAAACTGAAAAACCTAATATGCAAAATAGAATCTAGGTTTTAGGCTCATTTATTTGCCGCCGTCACGTTGCTTGCCGAATCTCACGGTTCATTACTTTCTCCATGATGTGTTTAAGAACTTACGATTTACTTTTTTTTCTATAATACGAGAGTTAAAGTAGTCTTCTATATTAAATTTATCAACGAATTATTTATATTATTTATTATAAAATTATTATTTTTTAAAAGTAATTTATTAGAATATATAATACTTATATTTATATAATTCATAATTTTTTTTAAATAATATAAAAATTAGATAATATGCATCCTCTTTATCGGAAAATTGGGAAATATTCACGGTTATACCAAGCTTCCATATTTAAACAGTTACAACTGGGGATTCAGAAATTCAGATATGTATTTGACTATCTACGGCTGTTACTGTTGAACAGGATCACTAAATCCCTTGGATAGCGAAATCCATGCCTGTAAACGTCACACCCTACTGACACCACTCTGATATCTTGCTTATTATAGCACATTAGCAGTTGATGTTCATTGACGTAGATGTACTTGAGCTAGTAGACGGGGAGATAGAATAATAATAATAATATTTACTGTTAAAAATTGAGTAAAAAGAAGGTAAAAGATAAATAGATGAGGTGCGACTTTAAATTTTAAAGAATAAAATTATCATAAATATAAATTAATACATTATAATTTTAGTGTTGATTTTAATTGTCAAATTAGTAATATTGGTATATTTTTACAACATAAATGGAGTAATAAACTTGAAATCAAATCTAATAAAAAATTTTGATTTGTTTATTTTAAAAATTAAAATTAAACTAAATTTATGATTATTAAAAATTTTAGTTCAATTCGATTTTTATAAAATGATTAATTAATTTAAATTAATTTTAATAAAAAAAATATAATTTTGATGTATTAAAAA
>JAGSHU010000075.1:0-25247 GCA_021533255.1 Ceriops tagal | reverse complement strand
TCCAAGAGGTTGTTGGTGGATATATGGTTCCTTAAGACAAAATGAGATAAGATCTAGATAACTCAAGGCTAAAGGTCTCAAAAAGTATAAACAAATAGTAAATATGATCAACACTTGAAACATTTGCAAAAATTCATTTCAATTATCAAATAAAATGACCTTGTAATATCATAACCAAAAATCTCTTTATTCCAAACTAGAATCAAATTCCTTGACTACTATATCTTTTAAAGAATAATCACTCTTACAAAGAGATCCTTAGTATTTGTTGAAAAATTTCTTGATAAAATCTTGGACAAAACATAAGTATAAAGACTTCTAAGGAGCCTTAAATTATGTCTTAGACTTCATTCCAAACATCAATAAAATATCTAAACCACTTCATGATAGGTTTAAGAAAAATCCAATCCTTTGAACTTCTCAACATATTGCCTTAGTTCAACAAATTAAATCACTAGTCAAAATCATTCCTTATGTATGTATTGCAAACCCTTCCCTTCTAATAATATTAGAAACTGATGTCTTTAACCTAAAATATACAGGCATTCTTAAACAGGTTTCCAATGGAAAAGAACAAATTGTTTAATTCACTTCTACGCACCAAAATGATTCTTAAAAGAATTATTCCATGATCAAAAAAGAAATTCTTTTTCATAGTTTTATATATTACAAAATTTCAAAGTGATTTGTTAAACTAAAATTTTTTTACACATTAATTGCAAATTTGCAAAAGAAATTTTACAAAAATCTGTTCAAAATATAATTTCAAAACATATTTTTGCTTGATAACAAGCTATTTTATCAATTTTTGGAATAGTCACTCTTATAGAGAAACCCCTAATGTTTGTTGAAACCTGATAAAATCTTGGGCAAAATAAAACTTCAAAAGTTTTCAAGTAGCCTTAATTACCTCCTAAGCTCTATTCCAAATATTAATAAAATATCCAAACTACTTCATAATAGACTTAAAAAAATCTAGTTCTTTAATTAGATTTGGGTCCTTTTTCCTATACTCCCATATCTTAGGCTCCTCAAGGGGAACTTTATAACAAAATATAGTTAAAAATTAAACACTACATAAAAATATAGAAACACATAGTAAAACATAAAATAAATTATTAAATTATTTTACAAAAGTATAATATAAGATATTGTTATACTAGAAGTTGTTCAGGCATTATGACTTTAAAGAGCAATTACTAGTTTCTAACCAATATACTATATTGGTTTTGAATATAAAATATAATAGTATAAGATAGAAAACTTACAAGAGAGTGTTAAAAACTGGGAGAAGAAATTTACACTAGGTTTTCACACTAAAGGAAGGAGAATATTTTACGAGTATTTAGGGAGAAATCTAGATTCCATTCATAGATAGAAGAGACATTAAATCTATATTAGACTAAGGTATCAAGTTTATTTTAAATATCTAAGTATGAAGTTATGAGTCTAAATTTAGGTATGGGCTAATCTATTTGATTTAACTCAGGGATTTAAAATTCACACTAGGTTTACACACTGAGGAAAAGGAGATATTTTACAAGTGTTTATTAAATCAAAAATTTCTTCTATGCATTGATTGCAAGTTTGTAAAAAAGGTTTTATAAAAAGATGTTCAAATTATAGCTTGAAAATATATTTTTGCTTGATGGAAAGCTATTTTATCAATTTTAAATTTGATATTGAGTATATCAAAAGGGAAAATAATTCCATACTAGATTTTTTTACTAGAGAATTCTTCTAAAATAAACCTTAACATGCCACAAAAATTTAAGGATAAAGGAAAAGTCCTTCTTTAGACCTCAAAGGAAGAAAGTCCAAAATCCCAACCTATTACTCCTATCTAAATCACTTCTACCTAACTTATAAAAATTTAGGCTAACTCACTTAAGGAACATGAAGAAAAAAAAAACTTAAAATCCAATAATTAATAGCATAATTGGAATACGAACATTGAAAGAATGACTTTTGATTAGAACAATTTTTTTTATTTTTAGTATAGACCTATTTTCAATCTAACAATCTTAGGGTAAACTTTTGATTAGAACATTGAAAGAATGACTTTTAGGTTTGTGAAATAATTAAGCATGTCTTAATTTGATTAATGTATATCTTTTTTCCTAATTATGTAAAAGCTTAATGTTTTAAGATTCATAACATTCATATGTAATAATGAATTCCATGTTTCTTTCATTATTTGTGTTTTAGGATGTTATTTGTATGCTAGAATATTTATCATAACAATATCACCATGCATAAAAAAAGGACACAACCCATGTGTACCTAGGAAAACAATGACTTTTAATATGTTGTTGTTGTAGGAAGTTATGACACAAATAATAACCATTCATGGGAATTAGTTAACTAATAAAACAAATTGATAATGATTGTCGATTATGAAAGGGGTTAAGGATTGTTAATTCCTTGCACACATGGAAAAAATGCCATAAATAATGGCCTTATTTATGTGAAAAACATAAAATTAAATTAAAAAAGGAAAGACCCTTGCTATTATAGCAGTGCTTTACATTGAATTGTTAAATTCCATAAAGCAAAATGGGGTTAGAAGTAAGGGAAAAAGGTTATTATGCAGTGTATAACATCTTTTATGCATATAATTGTATAACTTAATGTCCTTTCTCATGAAATGGTTAGCTATGGAAAATTAAGGTAGTTTTTAGGAAACATTTGATGTTGAATAATAATAAAAAGATGGCTATTGGGTAATGGGTCTGTTGGTTAATCTTATTATGGCTTTTAGGATACTATGAATGTGATGGTTGGCCTTAGTGGCATTTACTATGTCTATTATATAGTTTTGGTCTGTCACATAAACAAAATTTGTGTAAAATTCATGAAAAGCCATAACCAAGGAATTGATTAATTCCTTGGTCACAAAGGTGCATTGTGCATGAAAAATCATGCAAAGCAAGTGGCATTAAAAGTTGACAAATTAAAAATTAGAATGTAGTTGTTAAAATTTATGCCTTTTGGGTTCTTAAGAGACATGACAGATGAAAGGAGTACCTAACCACTAGACCAAATGCTTAAGTAATTGGTTGTTGTGCTTAGATAACAAAGGAGTGTTAGTTAAATAACTAAAAATTAAAACAAAAGTTGTGTTTCCTTATATTTGAACCAATGATGGTTTGAAGTTCAAAAGCATTTACCATGGCCTTAAAAATTGCTATCTTGACCAATTATTATTAACTATTTTAAAAATATTTTTTATTTTAAATGGTAAGTGATGAGGACATTCTTAGGTCTCACATTGAGAGGGGGATGGGGTGAATTAGTGTGAGATGCTCACTTTTTACAAATATGTCTAGATTAACCTCTGTGACTTGTTAGAGTTGATAATCCAATTATTTATCTTGCTTCTTTATGTAAAAGCGATTGTCTGGTTATCAATCAAATGTGAGCACCTGAGAACACATAACAATTTTTATGTGGTTTACCCATAATGTATGAGCTACGTCTACGGTGTGATAAGATTACTTATAAATCACACAATCCTCTCTTGTTATTAAGAGATACAACTATATTGTGGAAGGATCACTCCTTAACCACTTACAATGATCTCCTGATCAATCAATGGATTGATCTCTCGATCATTTTAAGGGTCCCTTACCCTTTTTCAAAAAGTTTATTTAAAGGTTTATGACTAAAACTTTCTTGAGAAGGATCAATCAATATGTATAGGTTGTTATTGCAGAATGCAGATCTTCTCCTTCCTCTGCTACCGCCTTCTCTTTGTTGCAGTTGCCGCCTTTTCCTTGCTGCAATTACTGCCTTTTCCTTGGTTTGTCGTTGCACACCTTCTCCTTTGGTGTGGTTGATTGGTTGCTGCTGCACACCTCCCCTTAGTGTGGTTAATTGGTTACCATTACACACCTTTCCTTTGGTGTGGTTGATTGGTTGCCGCTGCATACCTCTTCTTGGCGTGGTGAATTGGCAATCGCTACACAACTCTCCTTGGTTTAGTTGATTGGCTGTCGTTGCACACCTCACCTTGGTATGGTTTCTTGTTGCACACCCTCTCCTTGGTGTGGTTGATTGGTTGTCGTTGCACACTTCTCCTTGGTGTGATTGATTGGCTACTGCAACATACCTTTCCTTGGTGTGGTTGATTAGATATCACTGCACATATCTCTTTCGTGTGGTTAATTGGTTGCTACTGTTGTCTCCCTCTTTGGTAGTTGCTACACCTTCTCCTTCAGGTGGCTACTGCACCTTCTCTTTTAGGTGGTTGCTACACCTTCTCTTTTAGGTGGTTGCTACACCTTCTCCTTTGGTGTCTATTGCACCTTAATGGCAGGTGAGATGCTGTTAACAATAAATCCAACATTAGCCATCAAAGATGGGCTTAACAATTTCCTTTTTTTGATTTGTTGGCAACAAATTAAATCCAACATTTAACAATGAAGCATAAATAGTGTTGTTCCCACAGCCTTGTATGGGTTGTAATTATTGTTAACCAGATTTAAGTGTGCAAGTAGAAATGGCTCATATCTCAGGAATTACAGGATAAGACTAGCATGTCAAATAATCTCGTAAAGTGATCTCCTTGAAGTGAACTTGTAAAGGGAGTTTAGCATTGCTTAAGTTTTTGTGTGACAGGGTTGTATACGGATAATAAGTTCATAAGAAGTTAAATCTGCAAGTCCGTAAGCCTGTCCTGAGACTAAGTCCAGGAGTGATTCCATAGGAGCGGAATAATTCTGGGGTTACGGACAGATAGGGAGTCCGGAAGAAGGGAAGGTTACAGAATTTTAACTTAGCATTTCCAGAAGATGGGCAGTTACGGGAGCAATTTCTTCTGTACATTTTCAACTGTTCATGGACAATCCTAGTCATTCATTCAAGCATTTAAAGGATGAGATTTCAGTAGAAAGAAAAGAGCAAGAAAAATAAATTAAGAAGGAGGATAATGTTGAATTTTGAATGGAATAGTAGTATGAAGCCACATGGAGGAGCAAGAAAGGAAGTTTGCCGTAGCTACAATAAACCCTACTAGGGTTTCCATAGAGGGCAGTATATAAACTAAGACTTATCTCTTTTGAAATAGTGCACGTGAGACAACCTAGTAAAGACATTCTGTGAAGCTTAGAGAGAACTCAACGAATTTCTAGATTTCTTCAAGAGAGGTTAGAGAGTGTTTTGGTGATCTTCCAAGAGGCAGTGAAGCAGTCTATTCAAATCAAGCAGAGGAAAGACAAGCTAAAAGAAGGGTAGACACAGTAAGTCACACTCTTTGTATTGTGATTGCTTTGTATTTGTAATAGTGAAAAGAGTAGAAGATTAAGACATCCATTGTAACTACATTGTAATCATAGGGGATACCACACTGGTATTCTCAAGTATAATGGATTTTCTCGATAGAGGAAGAATCCCTACCACTGTGGAGTATGTCACATTGGCCGAACCACATAAATCTCTTGTGTCTTTACTTTGAATTTACATTCTGTGTTTTGAATTAAGTTGTGAACAAAGCTAAAGAATCATCAAACCCATAACCTAAAAGAAGACCTAATCAAGAACAACCAATCCGTTTAATAGGTAAGGTGTCTGAAAGGTAACTTTGGGGACTATTGTGATTAATAGGTAACAATAGATCTACCTTACTTGAATATGAGAAAGAGTTCATTTCTGAGAAGAGTTTGAAGTTGTTCACCCATTCGCATATTGATAAGAGCTAAAGTATTAAAGAAGTAGAGTACTTTGGCTTAAATTATTAGAGTTTTTCAAGGGGGTGATATTGATTCACCCCCCCTCAGTATCACAGACTAGTAGATCTTAGAGTGAAGTTGGGAACTTCAATTAGTATCAGAACTTAGGTTCACCAATTTGATGTTTAACAGCTTGGTGTATTAGTTTGAAGGGTTTCCGAAGTTTTAACTTGTTCAGCATACTGAGAAATGAATGCTAGTACCAGCACCAGCACTACTTACAACAAGAAGGTTCCAATCTTCAATGGAACCAACTACCATATGTGGAGAGCGAGAATGCAGGTGGTATTTGCAACCATGGGCATGGATGTGGTGAAATCAGTATAGGAGGGTTTGTGCCTCCAAAAGAAGGTAAAGATCTAACCCCAGAGGAATTAAGGGAGTTTGAGATCAATGGGAAGGCCTTAAATGTCATCATTTCATCATTGACAGATGCTGAATATGCTAAAGTTATGGACTGCAAATCTGCTAAGGAGATATGGGACAGATTGCAAAAGGTCTATGAAGGTGATGGCAGAATGAAGGAGGCCAAGCTTCAAGTTTTCAAGGAGAGATATGAATCTCTTAGAATGCAGAAAAATGAAACAGTCCAAGAGTTCTTCACCAGGGTTATTGATGCTGTAAACGACCTTAGAAGCCATAGAGGAGAGTAAAGATCTCAATTCTATGTCACTGCATAATCTCCAGTGCAATCTCATTGCATATAAGATGAGAATAAAGTCAAATGAAAGCTCCTTAACATTAAAGCCATCAAAGGAGGCAGCTTTCAAAGCTATAAGACACTTGAAGATAAAAGAAGAGGAAGAATCATCTAGTGATGATGATGATGATGATGAGGAAGAAAGTGAAGGTGAAGTGTTGGCTTACTTCATAAGGAAATTCAAAAAGGGGTCTAAGAAGGGAAAAGGACAGTTGTCTTTGAGATGTTATCGTTGTGGGTAGACTGGACACTTTGCTTCTCAGTGCAAAGTGAAACTTGATGAGGATGGTGATGATGAGCAAAATTCAAAATGGAGAAGACCATCATCCAAATCAAAGAAGTCCAGCAAGAAGATTGCCAATCCATAGAAGAAGAAGAGAGGCTTATTCAAGAGTTATATGAGCTAGACAAAAGAAGCTAATGAGGAGGAAGATGTAAACTCATCAGATGAGCATGCCTTTATGGCATCAGGTCAATGTGGTAGTTCAACCTCTGAAGAGGAAGAGGAGGTTGATGAAGAAGAACCAGATCTTGAAGCTGAGTTAGAAGCAGCTTCAAAGGAGATAATCAGAAGGGGCAGAACCATAAGAAGGTTAGAGGCCCATATAAAACAAGTTGAAGTAAAGATTGAGGAAGCAAAAAGTCAAAAAGATGAAATAAGGGTTGAACATATTGACTTGAAGAGAAGATTTGAAGAACAGATCAAAATATGTGAAAACCTTACAATGAAGCTTGCCTCAAGGACTTCAACAATTAAAGAAATGGAGATAGAGTTGTTGAGATTCTAGCAACAACTCAAAAAAAGTGAGAAGAACTTGCAGAAGCTTGAAGTGGTAGGAGAAAGAAGCTCTGTAAGAGAAAAGAAGAATGAAGAGAAAGTGCAGCAATTTGAGGCTACACTACCTAAAGAGAATGAGACTTTGCCACAGAAGTTGAAAGAGAAGGCTGTGACTCAAGAGAAGATAGCTGAAGAAAAAAAGATAGTTATTAAACCAAAGCTAGGGCCAAAAATGATGTATGTGGTTAAAGAGCAGCAGCCCATAGCTGCTAAGTCTTAAAGAAAAGACTGATCAGCCAGGAACAGTGAAGGCTGAAAATAAAGAAGATTTGAAGAAGCAACTTAAGGTTGCAAACAAAAATGAAAAAAAGAAAGTCAGCCAGCCAAGGGCTATGGCTGAATAGAAGAAGGAGAAGAAGGTGGCTGGAATGAAAGCCACACAAGCAAAGAAGCCAGCAACCTTGCCTATATAGCAAGTAATGAACAAAAGAAAACAAGTTGTGGTTAGACCCAAGAAGAGGCAGTTTCAAGGTCACCGCTTTTATTATGAAGTTTGGGGTCATAAGGCAAGTAAATGCTAGTGGAGAAGGCCAGTATATGCCTTCAACTTAAAAAGATTCGATGCTACATACAGGGGGAGACAATACAAAATTCAGAGGAGAACACCTATCATGAGTTCTTGCACATACTGTAAAAAGCAAGGACACATTGACAAAGATTGTTGGTGGAAGCCTAAACCAGTGGTTTTAAAGAACAAGTTTGCTATATTGGCAGGCTTGGAACAGTGTGAAAGGTGCGAGCAGGATGGCCATAATGCCAAGAGATGCATGACACTTCTCCCTGAGCAAGAGAAGGCACTTAATGGCACAGTGAAAACAATTGGTACAGTCAAAGCTGAGAAAAAGGAGAAAGCTATCTTCAAACCAGTTTAAAAGAAGGAATATAAAGCTAAAAAGGAGGTAGTTAATATAGCTAAAATTGCACTAAAGGCTGACTACAAGGATAAGCAGTGGATCCTTGATAGTGGATGCACTTCACACATGACAGGAAACATGAGTATATTATCAAAGTTGAACAAGTGAAGAAAAGCCAGAGTCAAATTTGGCAATGATGATTCACTCAACATCAGTGGTTAGGGTCAGTAAATATTGGAAAAGGAAAGTTGAAAGATGTTCTGCACGTTGAAGGACTCAGATATAATCTAGCATCTATTAGCCAATTATGCAATGAAGACCATGAAGTGATATTCACAAAAACAAGTTGCCAAGTAAAGAGTAAAGAAGGCAATACTGTTGCAGTCGAGAAGAGAACTGCTGGAAATTTATATGTGATTGATGAGGACAAGAAAAATAGTTGTTTACTTATAAAAGAAAAAGAAAATCAACTTTGACATAGGAGGCTAGGACACTTAACACAGAAGAACATGAGGAAGCTGACCACTACTCATGCAATCAGAGACATTCCAAACCTCAAAATAGAGAGAGAGTATGTCTGCTCAACATCCTCTAAAGGAAAACATGCCAGAAAGCAGTATAAGACCAAAAAGTTCAGTTCTGAAGCAGTGCTTGACATTGTACATACTGATTTATGTGGGCTGATGAGAACAAAAAGGTTGAATGGTGAGAGGTACTTCATCTTGTTTGTTGATGATTATTCCAGAAAGACTTGCATCATACACCTCAAATATAAGTTAAAAGTTTTGAAATGCTTTAAGAGATACAGAAGATTGGCTGAAAATGAGAATGGAAAGAAGATCAAAGTATTAAGGTCAGATCAAGGCATTGAATTCACAAATAAAGCTTTTGAAGATTACCTTGAGAAGCATGGAATTCACCATCAAATGGCAGCAGTAAGAATACATCAACAGAACGGGGTGGTAGAGAGGAAAAATAAAGTTGTGGTTGAAATGGCAAGAACTCTACTGCTAGAATTCAAGCTTCACACAAGATTTTGGATAGAAGCAACATTTACAGCCGTGCACCTACTAAATAGAGTTTTACTAAGGCCCAATATTGATAAGACTCCATATGAGCTATGGAGTGGGAAAAAGACAACATTTAAGTATCTCAAAATCTTTAGCAGCCCATGTTTTGTGAAGAACAAGGAGAAAAGCTTGGGAAAATTCCATACTAGGTCAGATGAAGGCATCTTTGTGGGATACTCAGCAAAGACAAAAGGTTACAGAGTTTTCTTGCATAAACTAGGAAAAGTGGTCACTTTTAGTGATGTGAGAATAGATGAAAACTAGAAAACAATGCGAAATGGAGAAGCTGAGGACAATGAAGAAGATGACTTCAAGATAGATGAAGAATCAGATCAGCTTAAAGAAAAAGGGAAGGAAGTAAGTTTAGACTTAGAAAAGAGTGGGTCTAAAGATGAAGAAAGAGATCCTCTTGCAACTAAGATTGTGCAAGAGAGAAAGACAAAGAAAACTTGGTCCAGTGCTTATCAAGGAAATCAGATCATAGGTGACCCATTAGCAGAAGTTACAACAAGAAGAAGAATTATGGGAGCCACTACTTTACTCTCACAAGTTAAACCTAAATCTATTGAAGAGGCTACATAAGACAAAGCTTGGGTCAAAGCCATTAATGAGGAGCTGGATCAAATCGAAAAGAATGATACATGGGAGCTGGTTCCAAGACCCATTAACAAGAATGTCATAGGAACAAATTGGGTGTTTAGAAATAAACACAATGAAGATGGCAAGGTGGTAAGGAATAAGGCTAGACTGGTTTGCAAAGGCTACACTCAGATAGAAGGAATAGATGTTAATGAAACTTTTGCACTAGTAGGAAGGCAGGAAACTATTAGAATGTTCTTAGCTTTGGTAGCACATAAGAGGTATAAAGTTTATTAGATAGATGTGAAATTAACCTTTCTAAATGGGCTCCTGAAAGAAGAAGTGTATATTGAACAACCCGATAGAGTACAAATCAGTGAGGATGAGACACACGTGTGCAAGCTGAATAAAGCCTTATATGGCCTTAAACAAGCCCCAAGAGCATGGTACAATAGGCTGGAGGCGTATATGAGAAGGTTGAACTTTAGAAGAGGAACAATTGATAATAACTTATATGTGTTCAACTCAGAGAAAGGTCAACTGATAACCATAGTATATGTAGATGACATCATCTTTAGAGGGGATCACTCTGAGCTATGCCAAGAATTTGCACAAAAGATGAGTGAGGAATTTGAGATGTCATTGATTGGAGAAATGACTTACTTTCTTAGATTACAGATAAAATAGTGTGAAGAAGGTATTTTTATTTCTTAGACAAAAGATGCCAAGAGATGCTGAAAAAATTTGACATGGAGGATAGCAGACTTGTCAGTACCCCTATGATAATGGGCTGTAAGTTAACAAAAGATTAAGAAGGAAGGAGTACAAGCCCTACAAAATATAGGAAGATGATAGGGAGCCTTCTGTACCTTACAGCATTAAGGCCTGATCTCATGCAAGTTATGTGTATTGCCAGCAGATTCCAAGCTGATCCTAAGGAATCTCATGTGTTGGCAGTGAAAAGAAACCTAAGATACCTCAAAGGGACACTAGAAATGGGTTTATGGTATCTTGCCATGGATTCTGTAAAACTATAAGCATACACTGAAGCAGACTGGGCAGGAAGTAAAGATGACAGAAAATCAGCCAGCAGCTACAGCTTCTACTTGGGTTCAAAGTGTGTTACATGGTTAAGTAGAAAGCAAAACAGTGTTGCTTTAAGCACAACTAAGACTGAGTATATGGCTGCTTGTGTAGCATGTACTCATGTGATATAGATGCAAAGACAATTGGCAAATTTGGATGTTGAAGTGTAGTTACCAGTAAGTGTTCTTTGTGATAATCAAAGTGCAATTGATCTCAACAAGAATCCAGTTCAACTTTCAAAGAGCAAGCATATTGACATCTGGTATCACTTTATCAAGGATCAAGTGGAAAAGGGTACAATTCAGTTGGAGTATGTTGGCACTAAAGATCAAATCTCAAATATTCTAACTAAACCTCTATCCACAGAGTTGTTTGAAAAGCACAGAATGAGTCTATCTGTGCAAATGCCTCCTCAAGCTTGAAGTTAAGGTGAATCCTCCATCTCTACTTTGCGAATTTTTCAGATTTGTAATTAGTTGGCAAAGGGGGAGTGAAGCAACAGTGTAGGGGGAGCTGTTAAGGAAGGGGGAGTGCATATTTAGGGGGAGTTATAATCCATCTGCTTCTGGATTATTACTCTAAGAAAATTAAGAAGGACCGCTGCATAATGGCTTTTGTTGTGAGTGTTGCCAACAATTACAAAGGGAGAGATTATTGTTCCCACAACTTTAAATGGGTTGTAATTATTGTCAACCAGATTTAAGTGTGCAAACAGAAGTAGCTCATATCTCAGGAATTACAAGATAAGACTAGCATGTCAAATTACCTCGTAAAGTGATCTCCTTGGAGTGAACTTGTAAAGGGAGTTTAGCATTGCTTAAGTCTTAGTGTGACAATGTGACAGGGTTGTATATGGATAATAAGTTCATAAGAAGTTAAATCTGCATGTCCGTAAACCTATCCTGAGACTAAGTCCATGAGCAATTCCGGAGGAGCGGAATAATTTCGGGGTTACGAATAGACAGGGAGTTCGGAAGAAGGGAAGGTCACGGAATTTTAACTTAGTATTTCTAGAAGATGGGCAATTACGGGGGCAGTTTCTTCTGTACATTTTTAACTGTTCATGGACAATCCTGGCCGTTCATTTAAGCATTCAAAGGATGAGATTTTAGTAGAAAGAAAAGAGCAAGAAAAATGAATTAAGAAGGAGGATAATGTTGAATCTTGAATGGAACAGTAGTATAAAGCCACATGGAGGAGCAAGAAAGGAAGTCTGCCGCAGCTACAATAAACCCTACTAGGGTTTCCATAGAGGGCAGTATATAAACCAAGACTTATCTCTTTTGAAATAATGCGTGTGAGACAACCTAGTAAAGACATTCTATGAAGCTTAAAGAGAACTCAACAAATTTCTAGATTTCTTCAAGAGAGGTTAGAAAGTGTTTTGGTGATCTTCCAAGCGGCAGTGAAGCAGCCTATTTAAATCAAGCAGAGGCAAGATAAGTTAGAAGAAGGGTAGACATAATAGGTGACACTCTTTGTATTGTGATTACTTTGTATTTGTAATAGTGAAAGGAGTAGAAGATTAAGACATCCATTGTAACTACATTGTAATCAGAGGGGATACCACACTGGTATTCTCAAGCATAGTGGATTGTCTCGGTAGAGGAAGAATCCCTACCACCGTGGAGCATGTCACATTGGCAGAACCACGTAAATCTCTTGTGTCCTTGCTTTGAATTTACATTATGTGTTTTGAATTGAGTTGTGAACAAAGCTAAAGAATCATCAAACCCATAACCTAAAAGAAGACCTAATCAAGAACAACCAATCCATTTAATAGGCAAGGTGTCTGAAAGGTAACTCTGGGGACTATTGTGATTAGTAAGTAACAATAGATCTACCTTAGTTGAATCTGAGAAAGAGTTCATTTCTGACATGAGTTTAAAGTTGTTCACCCACTCGCATATTGACAAGAGCTAAAGTATTAAAGAAGTATAGTACTTTGGTTTAAATTATCAGAGTTTTTCAAGGGGGTGATACTAATTCACCCCCCTCAGTATCACAGACTAGTAGATCCTAAGGTGAAGTTGGGAACTTCAAATAGCAACCTTTGTGATAAGGAACTTCTTAGGTGTCACACTGAGAGAGGGAGGGATGAATCAGTGTGAGATATTCACTTTTTAAAAATCTTTTTGGACTAACCTCTGTGACTTGTTAGAGTTGATGCTCCAATTATTTATCTTGCTTTTTTATATGAGAATGGCCTTATGGATATCAATCAAACGCAAGCACCTGAGAACACATAGCAATTTTTACGTGGTTCACCCACAATGTGTGAGCTATGTCCACAATATGATAGGATCACTCCTAAATCACACAATCCACTTTTGTTATCAAAGGATACACTTCTATTATGGAAGGATCACTCCTAAACCACTTGTGGAAGGATCACTCCTTAACCACTTACAATGATCTCTCGATCACTTAAGGAATTGATCTCCCAATCACTTGAAGGTTTAATCTCTCGATCACTACAAGAGTTGATCTCCCAATCACTCTAAGGTTTGATCTTTATATCACTATAAGGGTATCTTACCCTTTTTCAATAAATTTATCAAAAGGTTTGTGACTAATACTTTTCTGAGAAAGATCTATCAATGTTCATAGGCTGTTGTTACAAAAAATGAATCTTCTCCTTCCTTACTACTAGTATTTGCTCAAGCTTTGCTGGTCTTTTCTCTGCAGGTTCTCTTTATTGCTATTGTTGTCTCTCTTTCACAGGTCGTCTCTTTTATAGGTTCTCTCCTCTATAGGCTAACTCAGTTGCAAGTTATCTCCATTGTAAGTTCTTTCCCCCTGCTATCGGTGTTGCCTTACTTGCTACCTCCGTAGGTTCTCTCCTCTATTGTTGGTGCTGCTTCCCTTGCTGCCTTAGCAGGTTTCTTCACCTACTTCCTTGGCAGGGCCCCTCTCCTGCTGCCTTGGCAGGTTTCTTTACCTACTTCCTTGGCAAGTTCCCTCTTCTGCTACCTTGGCAGGTTTCTTTACCTACTTCCTTGGCAGGTTGCCTCTCCAGCTGCCTTGATAAATTGCTTCACTTGTTATCTTGGTAGGTTGCTTCACCAACTGCGTTGGCAGGTTCTCTTCCCTATTGTTAGTGTTGCCTAACCTGCTGTTGGGACATGTTTTCTCCTCTACTGCTGCAAGTTGCCGAACCTACTGTTGGAGCACATTTTCTTCTTTATTGCTGCAATGATGAGGACCTTTTTAAGTCTCACACTGAGAGGAAGGGTGAATCAATGTGAGATATTTGCTTTTTACAAATCTATCTAGATTTAACCTCTGTGACTTGTTAGACCTGATGATCCATTTTTTTTTATCTTTCTTTTTTATGTGAGACTAGTCGTACGGATATTAATCAAACACGAGCACTCAAGAACACACGACATATTTTATGTGGTTTACCCACAATGTGTAAGCTACATTCATAGTGTGATAGGATCATTCTTAAATCACACAATCCACTCTTGTTATTAAGGGATACAACAATGTTGTGGAAGGATCACTCTTTAACCACTTGGGGAATGACTACTGCTTAACCACTTACAATGATCTCTCAATTAAGGTGTTGATCTCCCGATCACTCCAAGGGTATCCCACCCTTTTTAAGCAAGTTTATCAAAAAGTTTATGATGAAAACTTTCCTAGAGAATGATCACTTAATGTGTACAGACTACTAGAGCAAAATATGGATCTTTTCCTTCCTATGCTATTGGTGTTATCTCACCCACTGCCGGTGCCACTTACCCTGCACTTGATGCTGCTTACCCTGTTGTCGGGGCAAGTTTTCTCCTCCTGCTACTGCAAGCTACCAGACCTGCTGTTATTGTTACTTGTACACACTGTTGTCGCTACCTGCACGCACTACTATTGTTGTATGCAAGTGCTGTTATCGCTATTTGCACATTTTACTTTTGCTGTTTGCATGTGCATGAGCTACTATTGCTATTTGCATGACTATTATCACTCCCTGCACATTCTGCTTAAGCTTGCTGCTGCTCCTACAATTTGCAACTGCTGGTTCGTTTGCTCCTATTGCCTGGAGGTTGCTACTATATGTGTTACAACTGCTGGACGTGCTGCACTCACTGGGATTGCCTACTGGACGTGCTGCAATCACTGGTTTGGTTGCGGGATGCTACTAAACTATTGTAATTTCTGAGATTGTAAGCTACTGGACACTGCTGCGATTTCTGGGATTACAGGCTACTAGATATGCTACTAGTGTAGGGAACACCTACTGGTTATGTTGCTGGTCCTATAATCTATAGTTGTTGGTTTTGCTTGCACCTTTTACTACTTTGCCTCCCTTATTGTCAGAACCTACTGGTTATTCTTTCACCTTTTACAGTTGTTGGTTTATGCTACACCTTTTGCCGAATCCAATTGCTTCTTTTTCACCTTTTATAGTTGCTGGTTTTTGCTATACCTTTTGCTAGAACTTACTACTGCTCCTTCACCTTCTATAGTTGTTGGTTTTTGCTACACCTTTTGTCGAATCCTACTACCTCTCTTTGGTGTGGCCAGCTGCTGCACATCTCCTTGGTGTGGCCAGTTGCTTCTCTCTTTGGCTACCTCTCTCTTTTGGCTGACTACTACAATTAGGTTTTCCATTCTCTCAAAATTTTCTGGAACACACACACATCTTGCAAGGTGCATGGGGCTATTTATAACACTTTGAAATTAGGGTTACATAATCATCAATAGTCATTATTGATTTCCAAAGGTTGCCCTATAATCAATAGCCAAATTTGATTTCTAAAATTTAGGGTTAATGGTCAAGGGTCAACAGTCAAACTTGACCCCTAAAATTTAGAATCAATGGTTAATATTGACTCATTGACTTTAATTGACCTACCATCAACAATTTTGACCAATGACTTCTATGCATCTCAACGATATTTAAAACATTAAATTAACATAAATAACAATGTGAGATGCTGTTGACAACAAATCCAACATTAGCCATCACAGATAGGCTTAATAATTTCCCTCTTTGGATTTGTTTGCAACACATTAAATCCAATAATGCACATATAACAACCTTTGACATTCACTGTTCCCTTAAAAACATGCATCTCCCTTAACTGGGTTTAACTCCCCTTTTCTACTTCTACCTCGTGACAATTTCTCCCTTTTTATCCATCAAACTACTCCCCCTTTTGATTAGTATATACTTTCTTTAGATTTATGCAAAATATCTCCCCTTTTGACAACAAATCCAAAGAATAATAAAAGAGGGAAGAGGAGAGGGGTTAGAGAATACCTCAGCCTCTAGGGTTGGTTGAACAAATAAGCTCAACCTTAACTTCTAAAACATCTCTCTTGATAGAAGTTTGGTGAATATATTGGCACCTTGCTCCGCGATAGGCATATACTCCAGCTTTACTTCATTTTTCTCCACCTTTACTTTAATGAAGTGGTACTTGATTTCAATATGTTTAGTTCTGCAATGTTAAACAGGATTCTTTAACAAATTGATGGTATTTTGATTGTCACAACCAATCAACAATGGTGGTTGTACATCCACCTTCATATCTTCAAGATATTGTTTCATCCATAGCAGTTAAGTACAAACCTAAGTAATAGCCACATATTCAACCTTTACAGTACTTAGAGTCACTGAATTTTGCTTCTTACTATGCCATAAAACACATTTACTGCCCAAATAAAATGCACCACCGAACATTGACCTTCTGTCATCACAATTTCCAACCCAATTTGCATCTGTATATCCATACAAATTAAGCTGTCCACTTCTATCATAAAGTAGCCTATAATTTGTTGTGCCCTTCACATACCTTAGAATTCTTTTAACCGCCATGAAATCAGATTCCTTGGGATCACTTTGAAATCTGACACAAAGTGTTACAGCAAAAACAATATCAAGCCTTGATGTTGTCAAATACAGTAAGTTTCCAATCAACTTTCTGTATTCCTTCTAATCAACCATGTTGCCTTCTTTATCCTTACTTAACTTTGTTCCAACCGTGATGGGAGTGCTTACTTTTTTAGATTTCTCCATCCCAAACCTTTTTAACAACTCACAAGTATACTTTTGTTAGGAGAGAAAAATTCCATCTTCACTTTACAACACCTATAATCTTAAGAAAAATTTCATTTCACCAAGTATAGACATCTCAAACTTCTTCTTCATATGCTTGGCAAAGGCAATGCATGAGGCCTCTTTTTCTGCAACAAAGATTATGTCATCAACATAGACCATAACAATTAATTAGCCCTGGTTGTCTTCCTTTATATATAGGTTGCTATCCACATTCCTTTTTCTGAACTTTATATTTTTAAGGCATGTATTAAGCTTGAGCCATCATGATTAAGTATAAAACCATCAGATTATTTGATAAATACCTCTTTTTCAAGCTCTCCATTCAGAAATGCAAACTTCACTCCATGTAATAGACTTTGTAGTTCCTTTAAGCAATAATGGTCATGAATATTTTGATTGCTTTAAGTCTAGTCATCAGAGCAAAGGTCTCTTTAAAGTTAACACCTACTACTTGTAAGTAGCCATTACAAACAAGTCTTGTGTTGTTCCCACAGCCTTGTATAGGTTGTAATTGTTGTCAATTAAGTTTAAGTGTGCAAGAAAGTAAAGCCACATGGAAGGGTAAGAAGGTAAATCCACATAGAAGGGCAAAAAGGTAAAACCACACGGAAGGGCAAGAAAGTAAATTCATCGCGTAAGCCCTATTAGGGTTCATGGAGTAGAATATATAATGGTCTTGGAAGAAAAGGAATAGGGTGTCGGCAATATTGAGCATTCAACAAAACCTAGACAACCGACCAACCAAAGAGAACACCAAACCCTACACAAAAGAACACCTGCAAAAGAAAAGAGTAGCTATAGTGAACAGTATTGTCAGAATTGAACAGTGTTGCTGGAAATTGAACAATGTATCTGGCAAGGCAAAACCTAGAGAGAAAAACTGTCAAACACATGGAAGAGAGAGAGACAAAACGGTAGTCGTCGATAGGAAGGAGAAGAAAACGCAGCCATCGACAGTCGAAAAATCGAGCAAAAACGGCAAATACATTGAGAGAGAAGGAGGCGGCTGAAGAGGGGCTGAACGTTGAATGTAAGACGACCGACAACTAAAGGGGGGCTGAACGTTGAACGTAAGAGGCCGAAAGGCAACTGAGGAAGGTGATGAGAGAGTGAAAAACCAGTCCATCAGAGTGAGAAACCCGACATGGCTGGACGACCGAAGGTGGGTGGACGGCAAAGACCTATATGGCTAGATCGGGAAGAGAGAGAAACCCGACGGGCAAATCGGAGCAGACCGGTAGGAAGAGAAAGAAACCTAACAGCCAGAACAGAGGAGTCGACGGGAAGGAGAGAAAGAAAACCTGGTTCGGCCAACCAAGTGAGCCGATGGCAAAACAGGGGAAGAGAGAGAAAAGAATGAGAAAAATCATACACAGCCAGATCGGAGACCATCGGCAGGAAGAAGAGTGACGGCTAGACGGGGCTTGACGGCAGGACGAAGAAAGTAGACCACTAGCAGAAAAGGGAGGAAATCCATGACGGCCAAGTGGGTGAACGAAAAGAGAAATTCGGCGGTAAGAGAGAGAAATCCGGTGAGAAGAGAGAGAAATCTAGTGGTAAGAGAGAGAAACGGACAGGCGAGTCGTGAGACAGTGAGATCATGGGGCAAGGAGACGGGTGAGACCATGAGACGATGAAAGCAAGAATTGTGTGAGACAACACAGAGAAGGAATTCAGCGAAGCATTGAACTCAATGTATTTCCAGACAAGCTAGAAGAAGGGGCAGTGGAGCAGCCTTTCAATTCAACAGAGGCAAGACAAGCTAGAAGAAGGGTAGACACAGTAAGTGACACTCTTTGTATTGTACTTGCTTAGTAATTGCAATAGTGAAAGGAGCAGAGAATTAAAGACATCCATTGTAACCTGTATTCACAAGTATAGTGGATATTCTCTGTAGAGGGAGAGTCCCTACCACCGTGGATGTACGTCACGTTGATAGAACCACGTAAATCTCGTGTGTCCTTAATTTGCTTTACGTTTTGTGCTTTGAATTGAGTTGTGAACACAGCTAAAGTATCAGCCAACTCATAACCTAACGAAGACCTAAACAAGAACATCCGTATTGTCTATTAGGCAAGGTGTCTGAAAGGTGACTTTGGGGACTATTGTGATTAGTAGGTAGCAATAGATCTACCTTAGTCGAGTCTGAGAAAGAGTTCGCTTTTAAGAAGAGGTTAAAGTTGTTCACTTACCTGCGAATTGCAAATTGTGGTGATACTAATTCAGCCCCCCTTTTAGTATCACAAACTAGTAGATCTTAGGGAGAAGTCGGGAACTTCAATTGGTATCAGAGGTTCACCAGTTTGAAGTTTAACAGCTTGGTGTACTAGTTTGAAGGGATCTAGAGGTTTGACTTGTTCAGCATACTGAGAAATGGAAGCCGGTACCAGCACTAGCACCACTTACAGCAAGAAGGTTCCAATCTTCAACGGAACCAACTACTATATATGGAGAGTAAGAATGCAAGTGGCATTTGCAACCATGGGTATGAATATGGTGAAATGCGTACAGGAGGGTTTTGTGGCTCCGGAAGAAGGTAAAAACCCAACCCCAGAGGAATTAAGGCAGTTTGAGATAAATGGGAAGACCTCAAATGTCATCATTTCAGCATTGACAGATGCTGAGTATGCTAAAGTTATGGACTACAAATCTACCTAGGAGATATGGGACAGATTGCAGAAAGTTTATGAAGGTGATGGTAGAATGAAGGAGGCCAAGCTTCAAGTGTTCAAGGAGAGATATGAATCTCTCAGAATGCAGAAGAATGAGACAGTTCAAGAGTTCTTCACCAGGGTTATTGACGTTGTAAATGACCTTAGAAGTCATGGGAAGAACAAGAAGGACTCATCGATTATGAAGAAAATTCTAAAAATTCTGCTTGAGAGGTTTGCCTCAAAGGTAGCAGCCATAGAGGAGAGTAGAGATCTCAATTCTATGTCTCTAAATGATCTCCAGTGCAATCTCATTGCATATGAGATGAGGATAAAGTCAGTTGAAAGCTCTGTAACAACAAAGGTATCAAAGGAGGCAGCTTTCAAAGCTATGAAGCACTTGAAGATAAAAAAAGAGAAAGAATCATCTAGTGAGGAGGAGGATGATAAGGATGAGGAAGAAAGTGAAGGTGAAGTATTGGCTTATTTCACAAGGAAATTCAAAAAGGGGTCTAAAAAGGGAAAAGGACAACTGGCCTTGAGATGTTATCGTTGTGGGTAGACTGGACACTTTGCTTCTCAGTGCAAAGTGAAACTTGATGATGAAGATGATGATGGTGACGATGAAGATGAGGATGGTGATGATAAGCCGAATTCAAAATGGAGAAGACCATCATTTAAATCAAAGAAGTCCAGCAAGAAGACTGCCAACCCACAGAAGAAAAAGAGAGCTTCATTCAAGAGCTATATGAGTCAAATAAAAGAAGTTAATGAGGAGGAAGATGAAGACTCATCAGATGAGCATGTCTTTATGGCATCAGCATAAGGTGGTAACTCAACCTTTGAAGAGGAAGAGGAGGTTGATGAAGAAGAGCTAGATCTTGAAGCTGAGTTGGAAGCAGCTTCAAAGGAGATAATCAAAAGGGGCAGAACCATAAAAAGGTTAAAGGCTCACATAAAACAAGTTGAAGCAAAGTCTGAGGAAGCTGAAAGTCAAAAGGATGAAATAAGGACTGAACATATTGACTTGAAGAGAAGATTTGAAGAACAGATCAAAATATGTAAAGACCTTACAATAAAGCTTGGCTCAAGGACTTCAACAATTGAAGAAATGGAGATAGAGTTACTAAGACTTCAGCAACAACTCAAAAAGAGTGAGAAGAACTTGCACAAGTTTGAAGTGGTAGGAGAAACAAGCTCTGCAAGAGAAAAGAAGAATGAAACTTTGCCACAGAAGTTGAAAGAGAAGGCTGTGACTCAGGTGAAGATAACTGAAGAAGAAAAGACAGTTATCAAACCAAAGCCACGGCCAAAAATGATGTATATGGTTAAAAAGCAAAAGCCCATAGCTGCTACGTCTCAGAAAGAAAAGAAAGTTAGCCAGCAAAGGGCTACAACTGAACAGAAGAAGGAGAAGAAGGTGACTGAAATGAAAGTCACACAAGCAAAGAAGCCAGCTACGTTGCCTACACAGCAAGTGATGAACAGAAGAAGACAAGTTGTGATCAGACCCAAGAAGAGGCAGTTTCAAGGTCATTACCTTTATTGTGGAGTTTGGGATCATAAGGCAATTAATTGCTGGTGGAGAAGGCCAGTATATGTCTCTAACTTGAGAAGATACGATGCTGCATACCAGGGGAGACAATACAGAATCCAGAAGAGAACACCTGTTGTGAGTTCTTGCATATACTGTAAAAGGCAAGGACATACTGACAACGATGGTTGGTGGAGGCCCAAACCAGTGATTTCAAAGAATAAGTTTGCTATATTGGCAGACTTGAAGTAGTGTGAAAGGTGCGGGCAGGATGGCCATAATGCCAAGAGATGCATGACACTTCTCCCTGAGTAAGAAAAGGCACTCGATGGCACAGTAAAGACAAGCGGTGCAGTCAAAGCTGTGAAAAAGGAGAAAGTTATTTTCCAGCCAGTTCAGAAGAAGGAATACAGAGCAAAAAGGGAGGTAGCTAATATAGCTGAAATTGCACTAAAGGCTGATTGCAAGGATAAGCAACGAATCCTTAATAGTGGATGCACTTCGTACATGACGGGAGATAAGAGTAAATTGTCAAAGTTAAACAAATCAAGAGAAGGTAGAGTCAAGTTTGGCAATGATGATTCACTCAGCATCAATGGTCAGGAGTCAGTGAATATTGGAAAAGGAAAGCTAAAAGATGTTCTGCACATTGAAGGACTCAGATATAATCTAGCATCTGTCAGCCAATTATGCAACGACGACCACAAAGTGATATTCATAAAAACAGGTTGCCAGGTAAAGAGTAAATAAGGCAATACTGTTGCAACTGGGAAGAGAACAACTGAAAATTTGCATGTAATTGATGAAGAAAGAGATCCTCTTACAACTAAGATTGTGCAAGAAAGAAAGCCAAAGAAAACGTGGATCAGTGCTCATCAAGAAAATCAAATCACAGGTAACCCATCAGCAGGAGTTACAACAAGAAGAAGAATTGTGGGAGCTATTGCTTTACTCTCACAAGTTGAACATAAATCTGTTGAAGAGGCTACACAAGATCTAATTAAATCTCTATCCACAGAGCTGTTTGAAAAGCACAGAATGAGTCTGTCTGTGTGAATGCCTCCTCAAGCCTGAAAATTAGGTGAATCCTCCATCTCTACTTTGCGAGTTTTTCAAATTTGTAATTGGTTGGCAACGGGGGAGAGAAGCAACAGTGCAGGGGGAGCTGTTAAGAAAGGGGGAGTGCATATTTAGGGGAGTTGATACTGTTGCATAGTGGCTTTTGTTATGAGTGTTGCCAACAATTACAAAAGGGGAGATTGTTGTTCCCACAGCCTTGTATGGGTTGTAATTGTTGTCAACTAGGTTTAAGTGTGCAAGAAAGTAAAGCCACATGGAAGGGTAAGAAGGTAAATCCACATGGAAGGGCAAAAAGGTAAAACCACATGAAAGGGCAAGAAAGTAAATTCATTGCGTAAACCCTATTAGGGTTCATGGAGTAGAGTATATAATGGTCTTGGAAGACAAAGAACAGGGTGTCGCCAATATTGAGTGTTCAGCAAAATCTAGACAACCGACCAACTAAAGAGAACACCAAACCCTACACAGAAGAACATCACCTCCAAAAGAAAAGAGTAGTTGCAGTGACCAATTTTGTCGAAATTGAACAGTATTGTCGGAATGGAACAGTGTTGTCGAAAATTGAACAGTGTATCCGGTGGGGCAAAACCTAGAGAGAGAAACTGTCAAACACTTGGAAGAGAGAGAGAGAGAGAGAGAGAGAAAACGGTAGCCGTCGACGGGAAAGAGAAGAAAACGCAGCCATCAACGATTGGAAAATCGAGCAAAAACGGCAAATACATTGAGAAAGAAGGAGGCGGCCGAAGGGGGGCTGAACATTGAACGTAAGACAACCGACGACCGAAGAGGGGCTGAATGTTAAACGTAAGACGATTGAAAGGTGACTGAGGAAGGTGACGAGAGAGTGAAAAACCAGTCCATCGGAGTGAGAAACCCGACACGGCTGGATGGCCGAAGGTGGGTGGATGGCAAAGACCTATACGGCCAGATCAAGAAGAGAGAGAAACCTGACGTGCAAATCCGAGCAGACTGGCGGGAAGAGAAAGAAACCCGATGGCCAGAACAGAGGAGTCGACGGGAAGGAGAGAAAGAAAACTTAGTTCGGCCAACCAAATGAGCTGACGGCAGAACAGGGGAAGAGAGAGAAAAGAAGGAGAAAAATCATACACGGCCAGATCGGAGATCGTTGGCAGGAAGAAGAGTGACGGCTAGGCGGGGCTAGACGGCAGGATGAAGAAAAGCAGACCACCGGTAGAAAAGGAAGGAAATCCGTGATGGCCAAGTGGGTGAACGAAAAGAGAAATCCGACGGTAAGAGAGAGAAATCCGACGAGAAGAGAGAGAAATCCGGCTGGACAACAAGAGAGAGAAACAGACAGGCAAGCCGTGAGACAGTGAGATCGTGGGGCAAGGAGACGGGTGAGACCGTGAGACAGTGAAAGCAGGAATTGTGTGAGACAATGTAGAGAAGGAATTCAGCGAAGCATTAAACTCAACGTATTTCCAGACTTCTTCAAGAAAGGTTAGAGAGCATTGCGGTGAATTTCTAAGCAGCAGTGGAGCAGCCTTTCAATTCAACAGAGGCAAGACAAGCTAGAAGAAGGGTAGACACAGTAAGTGACACTCTTTGTATTGTACTTGCTTAGTAATTGCAATAGTGAAAGGAGCAAAGAATTAAAGACATCCATTGTAACATGTATTCACAAGTATAATGGATAGTCTCAGTAGAGGGAGAGTCCCTACTACCTTGTATGTACGTCACGTTGATGGAACCACGTAAATCTCGTGTGTCCTTAATTTGCTTTATGTTCTGTACTTTGAATTGAGTTGTGAACGCAGTTAAAGTATCAACCAACCCATAACCTAACGAAGACCTAAACAAGAACATCCGTATTGTCTATTAGGCAAGGTGTCTGAAAGGTGACTTTGGGGACTATTGTGATTAGTAGGTAGCAATAGATCTACCTTAGTCGAGTCTGAGAAAGAGTTCGCTTCTAAGAAGAGGTTAAAGTTGTTCACTTACCTGCGAATTGCAAATTATGGTGATACTAATTCACCCCCCCTCTCAGTATCACAAACTAGTAGATCCTAGGGAAAAGTCGGGAACTTCATCTTGTCTTGTTTTTTACCACCTCACCTTTTTTATTGAGCTTATTTCTGAACACCTACTTGGTTTTAATGATGTTTTTCCCTTTAGGTCTAAGTACTAAACACCAAGTGTTGTTCTTTTCAATTTGGTCAAGCTCTTCATTCACAGCATACACCATTCCTTGTACTTTAATGCTTCTTCCATAAACTTGAGTTTAACCTCAAAAATCAATAAGGTTTGTTCACTACCCCTAAGTCTTCTTCCAGTTTACACAAAGTCCTCTTTTCTGCCAATAATGTTTTTGGCCTCAACTTTAGCTTTGACTATTCTATAAGTTTAGGAATGCCTTAGTTCTTCTTCTTCATCACTTATAACATGAGAATCAATGTCTTCCTCATGTTGAATAGCCTCGGATTCATCACTTTTAGACTCTCTTCAGCTATCATACATGGCATCTTCAGCTTCCTCATGTTGTGCTTACATTGTAGCACCATCTTCAATCACTTTAACATCAAAGTTGTCCACCATTTTTAGCAACCTTTTGTTGTAGCATCTAAAGCCTCTTCCATTTGGTATATAGCCCAAGAATATGCCTTCATCAATCTTCTCATCAAATTTGCTAAGATGCTTACCATTGACTTTAATTAAGCACAGGCTTCTAAACACTTTAAAGTGCTTTATACTTGGCTTCTTTCCATACTACAGCTCATAAGGTGTCTTCTCAGTATATGGTTTCATTAGGCATTTTTTTTGAATTTAAGTTGCAGTGGTGATAGCCTCTCTTTAATAGCCATGTGATGTACCATGCTCAGCCAACATGTTTCTTACCATCTCCATTGGGCTTCTATTCTTCCTTTTGACCACTCCATTTTGTTGGGGTGTGTAGGGATTAACATATTCATACTTCACTCCATGCTTCTCTAAATAATCTTCAAATTCACCACATGTGTATTATGTCCTATTGTTTGTCCTGAGCCTTTTAATTGTTTCCCCCCAATTGGTTTTCAACCAGCCTCCTGTAGTTTTTA
>JAGSHU010000074.1:0-25248 GCA_021533255.1 Ceriops tagal | reverse complement strand
GCCAAAACCTAGAGCAACCATCCAAAGCCAAAGAGGAAAATAGTGCAAAGAGAGGAAAACTGTCCAAAGAGAGGAAAACCTAGTGTGTGATCGGCCAAAGAGAGAAAAACAAGGGAGGAACGGCTGGACAGTAAGTGCTGGATGGCAAAACCACCACCCGCTAAAAGAGAGAGGACGTCTAACCAACCTACACGGCCAAGGAAAGAGGTGAACGGCCAAATAGGTGTGGACAGCAAGGAGGAGAACGACCAACCAAAAGTGGACAGCCAAAGCAAGGTGGATGGCTAGGAGACAGCACGACAAGGAGACAACACACGACAAAAGGAGATAACACCAAGGAATACCTTGGACAGCAAGGGAAACTGTGTGACGGCTGGAGAAAACTGTGTGACTCACATAAGAGAGAAGACAGCACACCGTCCGCAAGGGAAGAGAGGAGAAACCGTGAAAGAGTAGACCACCGGGAGAGAAAACCAAGCTGTCCGGAGGTGTGAAACAGACAAGTGCAAACTAGAAACGGTGGTAAGGCGTGTGACCAGCAAGGCATGCAAACCAAAAACGTACGTGGGACGTGAAACGTCAAACCAAAAGTGTGCATGAAGTGTGTGACCAGCAAAGCGTGCAAACCAGAAATGTGCGTGAGACGTGGAATGGCAAACCAGAAATGTGAGGCGAGCCATGAGACAAGGTGACGGGTGAGACCGTGAGACAGTGAAAGCAGGAGCTGTGTGAGACAACCTAGAGAAGGAATTCGGCGAAACATCGGAAAGAACTCAACGTATTTCCAGATTTCTTCAAGAGAGGTTAGAGAGCGTTGCGGTGAACTTCTAAGCGGCAGTGGAGCAACCTTTCAATTCAATAGAGGCAAGACAAGCTAGAAGAAGGGTAGACAAAGTAAGTGACACTCTTTGTATTGTACTTGCTTAATATTTGCAATAGTGAAAGGAGTAGAGGATTAAGACATCCATTGTAACTGGAATTGTCAAGTATAGTGGATAGTCTCGGTAAGGGAGAGTCCCTACCATCGTGGATGTACGTCACGTTGACGGAAACATGTAAATCTCGTGTGTCCTTAATTTGCTTTACGTTCTATGTTTTGAATTGAGTTGTGAACATAGCTAAAGTATCAGCCAACCCATAACCTAATGAAGACCTAAACAAGAACATCCGAATTGTCTATTAGGCAAGGTGTCTGAAAGGTGACTTTAGGGATTATTGTGATTAGTAGGTAGCAATAGATCTACCTTAGTCGAGTTTGAGAAAGAGTTCGCTTTTAAGAAGAGGTTGAAATTGTTCACTTACCTGCGAATTACGAATTGTGGTGATACTGATTCACCCCTCCTCTCAGTATCACAAACTAGTAGATCCTAGGGAGAAGTCAAGAACTTCAAATGATATAGTGGAACATGGTGTTGTACAACCATTCTCTCGGTGATGGCAATCTAAACTAGTGATGACATTGTAAAAAACACATTCATTAAAGGTGATTCTCCATATAGTAATTGAAATCTCTTTGTTTGCTCGTCGATTTATAGACGATAGGTAGAGTTGAGATGTAATTTTGTTCCCTCTAACTTGACCATTTTCTGCTAGAACTAACTTGTAAAGATCTTAGTGCAACTTATCACAATTGATTAAGGAAGGCTATTGTTGTTCCCATAGCCTTGTATGGGTTGTAATTGTTGTTAACTAGATTTAAGTGTGCAAGTAATTTGAAGCCACATGGTGGGGCAAGAAAGTAAATCCGCCACAGTAAGCCCTACTAGGGTTTTCATGGAAGGGAGTATATAAACCCAAACCCTTGGAAGAAAAGGGGGACACGGTATAATAGAGTGAGCACGGCAAAACACAAAAAAAACAAGAACACCACCTGCAAAAGAAAGGAGAACTGGCTGGACGGTGAGAGAGAAAACCCGTGAGAGACGTACAACCACCGGCAAGAGAAAAGACGACAACACAGCAAAGGAACTCACGGCAAAAGGAAACCCGTAAGAGACAATACACCACCAGGAGAGAAGACAACACACTAACGACAAAACCAGAAACGCACCACCCCTGGAAGAGAAGAAAACCAGAAACGTGAGGTGAGGGCAAAAACCAGAAACGGGAGACCAGCAGAATCGTGAAACAGACGAGGAGAGCAGACCTGGTATCTGTGAGGCTTGAGAACAATGAGTTGGCGTGAGACCAGAATGTGCGTTGGCGTGAGACCAAAACATGCAACGGCATGACTGATCAGAAGCGTGGGGTAGGCCGTGAGACGTGAAACGGCAGACCAAAAGTGTGAGTGCAAGCCGTGAAACCGTGAGACAGTGAAAGTAGGAGTTGTGTGAAACAACCTAGAGAAAGAATTCGATGAAGCATTGGAAAGAACTCAACGTATTTCCAGATTTCTTCAAGAGAGGTTAGAGAGTGTTATGGTGGACTTTTAAGCAGCAGTGAAGTAGCCTATTCAATTCAACAGAGGCAAGACAAGCTAGAAGAAGGGTAGACACAGTAAGTGACACTCTTTGTATTGTACTTGCTTTGTATTTACAATAGTGAAAGAAACAAAGGATTAAGACATCCATTGTAACTACATTGTGAACATCAGGAGTACCACACTTGTATTCTCAAGTATAGTGGATTGTCTCGATAGAGGAAGAGTCCCTACCACCGTGGACATATGTCACATTAACGGAGCCACGTTAATCTCTTGTGTCCTTACTTTGATTTACATTCTGTGTTTTGAATTGAGTTGTGAACGCAGTTAAAGTATCATCGAACCCATAACCTAAAGAAGACTTAATCAAGAACATCCGATCTATTTAATAGGCAAGGTGTCTGAAAGGTGACTTTAGGGACTATTGTGATTAGTAGGTAACAATAGATCTACCTTAGTCGAATCTGAGAAAGAGTTTGCTTTTGAGAAGAGTTTGAAGTTGTTCACATACCTGCGTATTGACGAGAGCTAGAGTATTAAATAAGTAGAATACTTTGGCTTAAATTATTAGAGTGTGTTTTTAAGGGGTATGATACTGATTCACCCCCCCTCTTAGTATCATAAACTAGTAGATCCTAGGGTGAAGTTGGGAACTTCAATTGGTATCAGAGCATAGGTTCACCAGGATAAAGCTTAACAGCTTGGTGTATTAGTTTGAAGAGTTCCAGAAGTTTTAACTTGTTCAGCATATTGAGAAATGAACGCCAGTACCAGCACCAGCACTACTTACAACAAGAAGGTTCCAATCTTCAACGGAACCAACTACCATATGTGGAGAGTGAGAATGCAGGTGGTATTTGCAACCATGGGCATGAACGTGGTGAAATCTGTACAAGAGGGTTTTGTGGCTCCAGAAGAAGGTAAAGACCCAACCCCAGAGAAATTAAGGCAGTTTGAGATAAATGGGAAGACCTCAAACGTCATCATTTCAGCATTGATAGATGCTGAGTATGCCAAAGTTATGGACTGCAAATCTACCAAGGAGATATGGGACAGATTGTAGAAAGTCTATGAAGGTGATGGCAGAATGAAGGAGGCCAAGCTTCAAGTTTTCAAGGAGAGATATGAATCTCTCAGAATGCAGAAAAATGAGACAGTCCAAGAGTTCTTCACCAGGGTTATTGATGTTGTAAATGATCTTAGAAGTCATGGGAAGAACAAGAAGGACTCATCTATTGTGAAGAAAATTTTGAGAATTCTGCCTGAGAGGTTTGCCTCAAAGGTAGCAGCCATAGAGGAGAGTAGAGATCTCAATTCTATGTCTCTGCATGATCTCTAGTGCAATCTCATTGCATATGAGATGAGAATAAAGTCAACTGTGAGCTCCTCAATGTCAAAGGTATCAAAGGAGATAGCTTTCAAAGCTATGAAACACTTGAAGATAAAAGAAGAGGAAGAATCATCCAGTGAGGATGATGATGATGGTGAGGAAGAAAGTGAAGGTGAAGTGTTGGCATACTTCACAAGGAAGTTCAAAAAGGGGTTTAAGAAGGGAAAAGGACAGTTGTCCTTGAGATGTTATCGTTGTGGGCAAACTGGACACTTTACTTCTCAATGCAAAGTGAAACTTGATGATGAAGATGAGGATGGTGATGATGAGCAGAATTCAAAATAGAAAAGACCATCATTCAAATCAAAGAAGTCCAGCAAGAAGACTACTAACCCACAGAAGAAGAAGAGAAGTGCATTCAAGAGTTATGTGAGTCAGATAAAAGAAGCTGATGAGGAGGAAGATGAAGAATCATCAGATGAGCAGGCCTTTATGGCATCAGCTCAAGGTGGTAGTTCAACCTCTGAAGAGGAAGAGGAGGTTGATGAAGAAGAACCAAATCTTGAAGCTGAGTTGGAAGCAACTTCAAAGGAGATAATCAGAAGGGGCAAAACCATAAAAAGGTTGGAGGCTCACATAAAACAAGTTGAAGCAAAGTCTGAGGAAGCTGAAAGTCAAAAGGATGAAATAAGGGCTGAACATATTGACTTAAAGAGAAGATTTGAAGAACAGATCAAAATATGTGAAGACCTTACAATAGAGCTTGGCTCAAGGACATAAAAAATTGAAGGAATGGAGAAAGAGTTACTGAGACTTCATTTACAACTCAAAAGGAGTGAAGAGAATGTGCAGAACTTTGAAATGATAGGAGAAACAAGTTCTGTAAGATAAAAGAAGAATAAAGAGAAAGTGCAACAATCTAAGGCTGCATTGCCTAAAGATAATAATAATGTGCCATAGAAGTTGAAAGAGAAAGTTGTGACTCAGGAGAAGATAGCTGAGAATAAAGAGGATTTGAAGAAGCAACCTAGGGTGGCAAACAAAAATGAAGAAAAGAAGGTCAGCCAACAAAGGGCTACGGCTGAACAGAAGAAGGAGAAGAAGGTGACTGAAATGAAAGTCACACAAGCAAAGAAGCCGGCTACGTTGCCAGCACAGCAAGTAATGAACAAAAGAAAACAAGCTGTGATTAGACCTAAGAAGAGGCAGTTTCAAGGTCACTGTTTTTATTGTGGAGTTTGGGGTCATAAGGCGAGTAACTGCTGGTGGAGAAGGACAGTATATGTCACCAACTTGAGAAGATACGATGCTGCATACAGGGGGAGACAATACAAAATTCAAAGGAGAACACCTGTCGTGAGTTCTTGCACATACTGTAAAAAGCAAGGACACACTGACAAAGAGTGTTGGTGAAAGCCCAAACCAGTGGTTTCAAAGAACAAGTTTGCTATATTAGCAGACTTGGAGCAGTGTGAAAGGTGCGGATAGGATGACCATAATGCCAAGAGATGCATGACATTTCTCCCTGAGCAAGAGAAGGCACTCGATGGCACAGTAAAAACAATTGATGCGGTCAAAGCTGAGAAAAAGGAGAAAGCTATCTTCAAGCCAGTTCAAAGGAAAGAATATAAAGCAAAAAGGGAGGTAGCTAATATAGCTGAAATTGCACTAAAGGCTTACTACAAGGATAAGCGGTGGATCATTGATAGTGGATGCACTTCACACATGACAGGAGATAAGAGTAAATTATTAAAGCTAAACAAGTCAAGAGAAGGCAGAGTCAAGTTTGGCAATGATGATTCACTCAACATCAGTGGTCAGGGGTCAATAAATATTGGAAAAGGAAAGCTGAAAGATGTTCTGCATGTTGAATGACTCAAATATAATCTAGCATCTGTCAGCCAGCTATGCAACGAAGACCACAACATGATATTCACAAAAACAGGTTGCCAAGTAAAAAGTAAAGAAGGCAATACTATTGCAGCCGAGAAGAGAACAGCTGGAAATTTATATGTGATTGATGAGGGCAAGACAAATAGCTGTATACTAACCAAAGAAGAAGAAAATCAACTTTGGCATAGGAGGCTGGGACACTTAACACAGAAGAACATGAGGAAGCTGACCACTACTCATGCAATCAGAGACATTCCTAACCTCAAGAGAGAGAGAGAGTATGTTTGCTCAGCATGCTCTAAAGGAAAACATGCCAGAAAGCAGTATAAGACCAAAGAGTTCAGTTCTGAAGCAGTGCTTGACATTATGTATACTGATTTACGTGGATCGATGAGGACAAAAGGGTTGAATGGTGAGAGGTACTTCATCTTATTTATTAATGATTATTCCAGAAGGACCTGCATCATGCACCTCAAACACAAGTCAGAAGTTCTACATTGCTTCAAGAGATACAGAAGATTGGCTGAAAATGAGAGTGGAAGGAAGATCAAAGTATTGAGGTCAGATCAAGACACTGAATTTACAAATAAAGCTTTTGAAGATTACCTTGAGAAGCATGGAATTCGTCACCAAATGGCAGCAATAAGAACACCTCAATAGAACGGGGTGGTAGAAAGGAAAAATAGACCTGTGGTTGAAATGGCAAGAACTCTACTGTTGGAATCCAAGCTTCACACAAGATTCTGGACAAAAGCAACATTTACAGTTGTACATCTACTGAATAGAGTCTTACTAAGGCCTAATACTGATAAGACTATATGAGCTATGAAGTGGGAAAAAGACAACAGCCAAGTATCTCAGAATCTTTGGCAGCCCATGTTTGTGAAGAACAAGGAACAAAACTTAGGAAAATTCAATGCTAGGTCTGATGAAGGCATCTTTGTAGGATACTCAGCAAAGACAAAAGGTTACAGAGTTTTCCTACATAAGATGGGAAAAGTGATCACGTCCAGTGATGTGAGAATAGATGAGAACTGGAAAACAATGCAAAATGGAGAACTGAGGACAATGAAGAAGATGACTTCAATGTAGATGAAGAATCAAACCAACCTGAAGAAAAGGAACAAGAAGTAAGTTCAGACTTGGAGAATAGTGAGTCTGAAGATGAAGAAAGAGATCCTCTTACAACTAAGACTGTGCAAGAAAGAAGGACAAAGAAAATGTGGACCAGTGCTCATCAAGGAAATCAGATCATAAGTGACCCATCAGCAGGAGTTACAACAAGAAGAAGAATTATGGGAGCTACTGCTTTACTCTCACAAGTTAAATCTAAATCTGCTGAAGAGGCTACACAAGACAAAGCCTGGGTCAAAGCTATCATTGAGGAGCTGGATCAAATTGAGAAGAATGATACATAGGAGCTGGTTCCAAGACCCACTAACAAGAATGTCATAGGACTAAAATGGGTGTTTAGGAATAAACACAATGAAGATGGCAAGGTGGTGAGGAACAAGGCCAGGCTAGTTTGTAAAGGCTACACTTAGATAGAAGGAGTAGATGTTGATGAAACTTTTGCACCAGTGGCAAGGTTAGAAACTATTAGAATGTTCCTAGCTTTGGCAGCACATAAGAAGTATAAAGTTTATTAGATGGATGTGAAATCAGCCTTTCTGAATGGGCTCCTAAAAGAAGAAGTGTATATTGGACAACCCGATGGAGTACAAATCAGTGAGGATAAGACACACGTGTGCAAGCTGAAGAAAGCCTTGTATGGCCTTAAACAAGCCCCAAGAGCATGGTACAGCAGGCTGGATGCGTATCTAAGAAGGTTGAACTTCAGAAGAGGAATAGTTGATAATAACCTATATGTGTTCAACTCAGAGAAAGGCCAACTGATAACCATAATATATGTAGACATCTTTGGAGGGGATCACTCTGAGTTATGCCAAGATTTTACACAGAAGATGAGTGAGGAATTTGAGATGTCATTGATTGGAGAAATGAATTACTTTCTTGGATTACAGATAAAACAGTGTGAAGAAGGTATTTTTATTTCTTAGACGAAATATGCCAAAGAGATGCTGAAAAAGTTTGGCATGGAGGATAGCAGACCTGTCAGTACCCCTATAATAGTGGGCTGCAAGTTAACAAAAGATTAGGAGGGAAGAAGTACAAGCCCTACAAAGTACAGGAAGATGATAGGGAGCCTTTTGTACCTTACGGCATCAAGGCCTAATCTTATACAAGCTGTGTACATTGCCAGCAGATTCCAAGTTGATCCTAAGGAATCTCATGTCTTGACAGTGAAAAGAATCCTAAGATACCTCAAAGGGACACTGGAAATGGGTTTGTGGTATCCGGCCATGGATTCTGTAAAACTACGAGCATACACTGATGCAGACTGGGCAGGAAGTATAGATGACAGAAAATCAACCAACAGCTGTAACTTCTACTTGGGTTCAAAGTGTGTTGCCTGGTTAAGTAAAAAGCAAAATAATGTTGCTTTGAGCACAGCTGAGGCTGAGTATATGGTTGCTTGTGCAGTATGTACTTAGGTGATATGGATGCAAAGACAATTGGCAGACTTGGGTGTTGAAGTGAAGTTACCAGTGAATGTACTTAATGATAATCAAAGTGCTATTGATCTCAGCAAGAATCCAGTTCAACATTCAAGGAGCAAGCATATTGACATCTGGTATCACTTCATCAAAGATTAAGTCGAACAGGGTACAATTCAGTTGGAGTATGTTGGCACTAAAGATCAAATTTCAGATATTCTAACTAAACCTCTGTCCACAGAACTGGTTGAAAAGCACAGATTCAGTCTATCTATGCAAATGCCTCCTTAAGCCTGAAAATCAGGCGAATCCTCCATCTCTACTTTGCGAGTTTTTCATATTTGTAATTGGTTGGCAAAGGGGGAAAGAAGCAACAGTGCAGGGGGAGCTGTTAAGAAAAGGGGAGTGCATATTTAGGGGGAGTGCATATTGCTGCACAATGGCTTTTTGTTATGCGTGTTGCCAACAATTACAAAGGGGGAGACTGTTGTTCCCACAGCCTTGTATAGGTTGTAATTGTTGTCAACTAGATTTAAGTATGCAAGTAATTTGAAGCCATATGGAGGGGCAAGAAAGTAAATCCACTGCAATAAGCCCTGCTAAGGTTTTCATAGAAGGGAGTATATAAACCCAAACCCTTGGAAGAAAAGGGGGACACGGTATAATAGAGTGAGCACGACAAAACACAAAAAAAAAAAGAGAGAGAACACCACTTGCAAAAGAAAGGAGAACCAGCTGGACGGTGAGAGAGAAAACCCGTGAGAGACATACAACCACCGACAAGAGAAAAGATGACAACACAGCGAAGGAACACACGACAAAAGGAAACCCGTAAGAGACAATACACCACTAGGAGAGAAGACAACACACCAACGGCAAAACCAGAAACACACTACCCCTGGAAGAGAAGAAAACCAGAAATGTGAGGTGAGGAAAAAAACCAAAAATGGGAGACCAGCGGAACTGTGAAACGAACGAGGAGAGCAGACCTGGTATCCGTGAGGCTTGAGAACAATGAGTCGGCGTGACACTAGAACGTGCGTTGGCGTGAGACCAGAACGTGCAACGACGTGATTGATCAGAAGCGTGGGGGCCGTGAGACATGAAACGGCAGACCAGAAGCGTGAGTGCAAGCCGTGAAACCGTGAGACGGTGAAAGCAGGAGTTGTATGAAACAACCTAGAGAAGGAATTCGGTGAAGCATTGGAAAGAACTCAACGTATTTTCAGATTTCTTCAAGAGAGGTTAGAGAGTATTGTGGTGGACTTTTAAGCGGCAGTGAAGTAGCCTATTCAATTCAACAAAGGTAAGACAAGCTAGAAGAAGGGTAGACACAATAAGTGACACTCTTTGTATTGTACTTGCTTTGTATTTGCAATAGTGAAAGGAACAAAGGATTAAGATATCCATTGTAACTACATTGTGAACATCGGGAGTACCACACTAGTATTCTCAAGTATAGTGAATTGTCTTGCTAGAGGAAGAGTCCTTACCACCGTGGATGTATGTCACATTGATGGAACCACGTAAATCTCTTGTGTCCTTACTTTGATTTACATTCTGTGTTTTGAATTGAGTTTTGAACGCAGCTAAAGTATCATTGAACCCATAACCTAAAGAAGACCTAATCAAGAACATCTGATCTGTCTAATAGGCAAGGTATCTGAAAGGTGACTTTAGGGACTATTGTGATTAGTAGGTAACAATAGATCTACCTTAATTGAATCTGAGAAAGAGTTCACTTTTGAGAAGAGTTTGAAGTTGTTCACATACCTACGTATTAACGAGAGCTAGAGTATTAAATAAGTAGAATACTTTGGCTTAAATTATCAGAGTGTGTTTTTAAGGGGTGTGATATTGATTCACCCCCCCTCTCAGTATCACAGACTAGTATATCCTAGGGTGAAGTTGAGAACTTCAACTATGGAGTTTAAAGACTTGTTCAAGGAACAACCTAACTACTCTAGACATTATAAATGGGTTTTTTTAGGTCAACAAAGTATGCTGACTTATTGAATCGATCAATCATCACCATTACTACATCCTTCCATTTAAAACTACGTAGTCCCTTCTATGAAATTTATGCTAATGTGACACCAAGCTTGTTTTGCTATTGGTAAGGGATACAATAGACCTAAATATAATACATTTTTCCTTTTGCATCACTAACAAAGATCACACGCTTACACCCATTATTTCACTAACTTCTTTATGCTAGGCCAATAAAAATACTGTTTAAGCCTTTCATATGTCACTTAAATTCCATAGTGACCACCTACAACATAGTCATGCATCACCTTTATTGATTGAGCCCATAATTCCTTTACATTACCTATATAGATTTTATCCTTCTTTCATAACATTCCTTTCTTGTAGGTGGTGGAATTACTTCTTATTCCTGTGGGGTGAGCAATAGCCTCTATCATGTACTTATCTCTTTTATAACTTTGCTTAACGTCCTCTAACAATTTGAGAACAACTTTTATAATTGTTGAATAGCTAGCTTTATGTCACCAAGATAAAGCATGTACAATTTTGTTTTCATTGCCTTTCTTATAGTGTATGATGTAATCAAACCCCAGTAATTTCATAATGCTCTCTTACTACACATAGGCATGTAGATATTGATAAAGAAGATGCTTAATGCTTTCATTGTCAGTCTTGATAATAAAGTATTGTCCTTTCTTATAATGATGTCATTTAGTGATTACAATAATTATTCTTAGTACTTCTTTTTGTAGATGGATAATCCCTTGGTCTTGGCTTTAAATTTCTTGCTCAACTAAGCCACAGGGTGCCCCTCTTACATTAAAATGACTCCTGTCTCAGCATCACACACATTTATCTCAATTACAAATAACTAGGCATAATCGGGCAAGGTTAAAATAGAGGCCTAGCATATGGTGTCTTAGAATTGCTTAAACACTCCTTATGTCAGTTGACTACATTTGAAACTATCTTTCTTTCACAATTCTGTAAGTGGTTTGTTAATAATCTGATAGTGCCTAATGAATTTGTGGCAATCACCAATTAGCCTAACAAACCTTTGAAATTCTTAACAAAAGTTGGTACTAGCCATAAATACATTGTTTCAATTTTTGAAAGGTTGGTGGAAATACCATTATAACCATTGTTTCTTATTATACATGTATTCAATTCGTATTGGTTCAGACAAACACTTGGTCTTCTTGTGTATAGCCAATGTTGCTTTGGTAAAAACAAAACTTGTCTCAAATGTTCAATCTGACTCATTACATCAATATTATAAACAAGGATGTCATGCAAAAAACTAAGATATATTTGCATAATAACAGAGCAAAGATATGATTCATCAATAATTAGAATGTTATTAGAGCATTGTTAAGATTGAATAGCATGACCTTGAACATATTGTATCCTTGGTGAGCTCAAAAGACTATTTTTAATATGTGAATAAATTAGGTGGTACCTAATGTGTCAATTTGGTTTCTATATGACTTATGTCCCTTACAACTTATTCAATAGATCATAAATGATCAATATTGAAAATTTGTCCTTCATAATTATGTTATTTAGGTAGCAACAGTCAACACAAAAATACCATAATCTATCCTTTTTCTTGACTAACAATATCAATGAAGTGAATGGATTGTTATAATTTCTAATCAATTAGGAATCAAATATCTCTTACACCCACCTTTCGATTTCGATTTCAATTTCTATTTTTAGGTGATTTATGTGCTTGTACAGTCTAATATTAATTGGCGAGGCCCTGGTCATTAACGAAATTTTATAGTCATGCTCTTAGATTAATGGTAGATAATGCAATTCCTTAAAGATGTCTAATTCGAGTATATTACCTAAAGCTTTTTCAAAATTTGGGATTATGCTAGTCATAATGGTTGCTAAGAAATAGGCCTATGCTCCTAGGCTAGTTTTTGCTTATAAGATTTCCAAATTTCTTCTTAGATACCATTGATAACTTAACCTATTAGCTTTGTTCAGTCAACATAATGGATTGTTTGTGTCGCTTGAAGGATAAAGTCATATCTTTATAGTCTAAGACCAATAGGTTTTACATTTTCATGTAGTCCACCCCAAGTACAATGTCCCATGCTCTAACTAGAATTATTTGAACCTCTATTGAAAATATGACCTTACATCCTCCATATGAATGACAATCATTTTTTAGATAAGTAATTGTATCTTCATTGGCAATTGTCACCACCATTGAAGTAGTGGTTCAAATTTCACAATTAAAAGTTCTTGACATTTGGGATTTTAGAAAATTGTGGGTGTTATTGGTGTCAATAAGTATCACTAATTGCTTCCAATTGATGAACTCTAATATTTTGAAAGTGTTGTTGCCATGATTACTAATGATGGCATTAATCAATATTTTGCTGAAATTTTCTTCTGATGACTTCATCATTGCTACTTTTCCATAGCCACTTCTTCAATATCTCATTCCTCATATCCCTCAATCAAATGAAGTTGCCTTTTGTGACATTGATGATTATACATGTATTTCTCTCTGCATTAATAGCAATCCCCTGATCAATAGAGTTCCTTCCATAACCTTCAATCTAGTTTAATCATTAATTGTTTTGGAGCATTTGTGGTCAACTTATTTGTCATTAGGACAGCTAAAGTCGAGTGAGTAATGGTTTTTGTTGATCATTTCTTCCTTATTGTCACTTTCATTACCACTTCTTGCAAGATGACAATCTCATACACCTCTTAAAGGGTCTTAGGTTCAATTATTTTTACAATGGATCAAATCTCATCACTCAATACACTAAGAAAGCTAGAGATAAAGAATCACTCATCCAAGGATGGATTGCTTGCTAAAGTAGAAAGTGAGGTCTTATGAACTATTCCTTGTGGTCTTATACCAAATCCACCCACTATAACTTTTATATCTCCTTTATCGCCTCTAAGGTGTACTTAAAGCCATTATTAGATCTAATGGCTAAAGTTTAAGGTTAGTTTGATTTTCAAGCCAAACCTTGAACTTTTTAAAAGTAGAGGGAACCTTAGTTTTGAGTTTTAAGAAATACACCCAGCAGAATCTAGTGAGATTATCAATGAAAATGATGAAATATCTATTTCCATTAAAGGAATTTGTAGTCATAGGTCTACATAAATCAGTATGAATTAGTTGTAGTCTTTGCTTGGCTCTTTATGGTTTACTTACTGTAAAGGGTAGTTTGGTTTGTTTGCCAAACTAACAGATACTACATATGACACTAGGCACATATATTTCAAGTAAATCCTAATAAAGCCCCTCTTAGCCATGGTCTAAATGTTTGCATAATTGAAATGTCCAAGCCTCTTATGCCATAAGACAAACTTATTAACAAAGGTAGGCTAGGCCTCATAAGACAAACTTATTATTGGCCAATTCAATTAAAAACTCTACCTACCCTTTCATAAGAACAATAGCAAGTTCACAACCTTTATAGTTATAAATTACACATTTTTTATCCTTAAAGGTTAGAGAGAATCCTCTCTCAAGTAATTGACCAATGCTTAAAGGTTTTAAGTTATGCTAGGAACATATAATACATCAGTAATTACCTTGGTACCTACTAATGCCTTTCCTTTTAACTTAGAGAAACTAACCATTTCTTATCTTCACTTTGGAAGGGTAGGATTGATCCAAAGATATGAAGATATTAGAGTCTAAGGACATGTCATTTGTGCAACCAGTATCCACCAACCAAGCTTGATTAGAAAAGCCATTGCTAATAGCAAACAATTACTCTTAAGATTATTGGTCATCATTAACCATTTGAGCCTTAGTCTTATCAAGCTAACCTTATTGTGGTTGACTTATTTTGTTCTTGCAAATCCTCTTTGAATGCCCTTTTTTCTTATAGAAGCTGCATAAAACATAAGGCCTTTTTCAGCAAAATTCAGACAGATGGTTAGTCCTACTACAATGTTCATAGGGTGGATATTGCCTCTTTCCTTCTACCTTGTTTCCAAACCTTTTCCCTTATTTCTTCTTTGGCTATTTCTTTTGCTTTTGTTTGACTTGAAAGGCCCCTTCATCTAAATCTTCTTGTCTTGTAAGTCTCCTCTACTTTTGAACTTGCAATGCATTAATCAATTCAGCTAAAGAGATAGCATTTGGTCTCTAGAATCCTCTAAAGATGAGATCTTTGCCTAAAATCTTTTAGGGATACTAACCAAAAATTTTTGAACAACAAACTTGTTAGGGAAATTTTCACCAAGGATTCTTATTTGATTTATAATCTTTAATAACCTGTCACTATATTTCTTAATAGTTTCAAGTTCCTTTATCCTCAATAACTTGAATTCCTTTTTAAGGTTTAACAGCTGCATGTTCCTAGTCTTTAAGTTGCCACTAAACTCCTCCTTCAATCTCTCCCAAGCATCTTTGGCTATTTTTCAAGCCATGATCCTATTAAAAATGCTTTATACCATAACTGAATAAGTGCAAGTTAAGGTTTAGTACTACCTTAACACTTGCTCACTATAGTGTTTGATTTGAGCCATGATTAGATTAGGAGGAAGGGGATCAGGTTAGGCTCCTAACTTAATGATCTCCCATAAATCAAAGGCTCTAAGATATGCCATCATTATGGCAGACCAATATGTATAATTGTCTCTATTGAACTTTAAAGGTGGTAAAGGTGTAAAGTTTGAGGATGCCATTGCTAATTTTTTTGATTTTTTTTTTAAGGGATCTCTCTCGGTTGTTTTGCCACTTGTTTTGATACCAAGTGTTGATAGAAGGGAAGGAAATGGAACAAGATTGGAATTGAGATTCATAAGTTCACAATAGTAAAGGTTGCAAAAGAAAGGAAGGACCTGAAGCTCATAACAATGGACAAGGCAGAAGAAATTAAGGACTAACTACCTTTCATTAGCTTACAATCTTTATTATATATGAAGATTTAAATGTAAAACATCATTATATTTTTTAATTACATGTACTTGGTAAGTTAAATAACTTATATCAGCCATTAATTCAAATCTATTCCTTGGAATTACAACTTAATGACTTAACCAGCAGCCAATTTTCAAAAATTTAAAATTTAAACATAAGACAAGTTTGACAGTAAAGTACATGAATATGAGTCCAAAAAACAAAATGTCTGCAATCCCTTTCTTTAGCTTTAAGTAACTATCAAGGCAATAACTTCAATAAGACTTGAAAGACAAGCATGCAACTAAAAGCAAATGTATTTGATTCCTATATAGACCAATAATTTGCTTTAATGACATGTGTTTCTAAGAGTAAGCTATACTACATCTTTAAAGCTTTAGCTTGTCCAACACCCCTTACAATTGTTAATTGTGTTTCCTTACTTATTTCTCGATAGTCCTAGACTAGGTGTTCTTAGCCAACATTGTCTACTTCTTTGTGGCTAGAATAGAGTGGATTAACTCATTAAATTGATACTTTGATACCAATTGTGACCTAAGGAAAATATAAAAAAGTAAAGAATATAGCAAAATAAAGGTGTAGGGCACTAAAGAGGGGGAGAGAGAGAATTTGAAGAAAGATTTGTATTGATATTCTATAACTAATTGCATACAATAAACACAACTGTCTCCTTTATACTTGCTACAAAAACTCTATTGATTACTAATTCATTCAGAATTACAATGGAAACCATAACCATTATAACAGTTATAATTACCCCTCTACTATCTTAAACTCAACTCCTCATTTAGTAGGGCCATGAGCCATAATTAAACTAGATCATGACAAGTTATGGGTCATTAACTTTTTCAATCAAAACAAGTTATGTCAAGTCAAGTTTTAGGTGAATTAAGTCAAGTTACTTAAGTTAGACCAACTTAACTTTTGCTATCTCTGACTTTTAGAGTATAACACACCAATAGTATCATAGGAGACGAAAAAGAGGAGGGCCAATATAGGATAACTTATTAAAGAATAGATAAAAATTAAAAATAGGAACACAAGAATTAGAACCTAAAAAATAATAATATGCAAGACATCTCATTGAAAAACTCAATGTCGACACTAATTATCAAATATCATAAGTAGTCTCTCCTTACTAATAAACTAATTTAAAGTCTATTTATAGAATCGAAGGACTAAAACTCAATAGGATTGGAATTCTGAATAATAATTTAAATTTAATTAAAAAAATAATTAAATAATTAGATAAAAGAAGATCTAACTTAATATAAGTCTAATAAACTAAGATATTTATTCAATAATAACATGTTGTATAATAGATATTCTTTTTTCTTTTTCCCCATCAAGGTTAGCTAAAGGAGTTGGAGGAGATTGAGATAAACGATGCCATTTACAAAAAAGTATGAAGATAAGAGCAAACTTCCATTCCTCCTCTTTCCGTGCATGCAAAGCAAAGCTTGTTCAACAATGATATAACAAAGAGTGGTAGTGAGTGGTGAGGTTGTTATTTTGTTGTAGCCATTAAGAATCATTTTGCAATCTACTAGCAAATTAACTCCCACAAGGATGGCTCGACAATGGACTAGAAAAGCATAAGCGTGTATGTGTTTGAGATTGTAATTGCATCTTAGAAATCTGCATTATGAGACAAAATAAATTCTAAAATTTGTCGTTGGTGGCAGCTCACAACTACGAGTTCGTGAACAAAATAAAAAATAAAAAATAAAAAAATGCTTGATTTTCATGGCGTTCCTAAGAGAAAGAACACGCTTCCTTTTGATATGAAATTATCTTATTTTGCCCTAACCTTGCTTGAAACAACATGTAACTATGTGCTGACAATGGTGGCTTGAACTCATAGTATATTTGTGAGTTTGCTACTCCAACTATGCAAAGCTAACAACAGGCAATAGAAAACAAAAGGACAAAAAAAACACAAATTAAAGGAATGTCTTTTATTTACTTTTAGTCATAGCTTTTGCCGTAGGAATTAGGAAGGCTTTTAAAAAGGAATTTTTGGAAAATTGTCCCTATGATCACATTGATAAAGGGCAAATATTCCCATATAATTAGTCATTCAATTTTCAAAATTTTAAAGTTTACTAGCCCGATAACTTCCGAGATGGATCAAAAGAAAATATGATGTGAAAAATTCTACTAAGCTGACTACGTTATAAAATCATAAATCATACAAAAGATTGATAACAAAGAAAGGCAAAAACAACGCCTGATTGTTGTCAGTGCCATATAAAATCATACATCATACAAAAGCAGGAGTTCCATTGTGAACGAGAGAAAGAAACAAAATCCTCGTACTCATAACACAAAAGCCTATAAACTGGATCTGCTTTTTATCACATTCTCCCTCATTCCACTTCTATGTCTTTCATATTTGAAATTAAGTGGAAGGCATTGGAATTTAATAACGAATTAAAGAGTTCCCACATTTGTTGTCAATGCCATTTTTTGTGTGACAGAATTGTGACACATTAGGTAAATTCCTTGTAAATCATATAATCCTTGCATGTCGAGTGTTATGTAAAATTTAGTGTTAAAATTACCCCTAAAGTAACTTATGTGATTAAAAATAAATACTAGTCATTTAATTTTTCAAAGTAATAAATAAAAAAGTAATTACTCATCTATCAATATCACTCAAAGTTGCTTAATTTGAATTCAAATTAATTACAACAATTTACTTTGTTGAGAGAAAATTAAATAAAGATCAATAACTGTTTAGTCTATAAAATAGATGTCTATTTACCATTAACTTACACTTTTAAAGAGTATCAAGCTATAAGTTAAAAAATTTAGGTGGTATCATAAATAATTGCAGATCAATATGATTAAATGTGTTTTTTTGCCCAATTTGTTTTGCAAGTTTGTGCTAAATATATTCTTTTATCAGGTATCCAAACTTATACTTTAGTTGTATTGATTACAACTCGTTTTGATGAACAGCCCTTAAAGAAGTTCAAGTCTTTTGTGTATTTTTAATATGCCATGATTGATAATCTTATGCTAATCACCAAGACTTTCACGGCATGCTTCGGACGTTCCTTTTTCACATACCCAACATTTAAAAGACTATTGTTTTTCACATTATTGGCTATAGAAAGTTAGGATTAAATGTTCTTCAAGTGAAGGTTATTTTTTTACCAAACCTTCAAACATGTGTACATGTTTGAAAATCAGATACTCGATGATTAAGAAAATAGTGGCATTCTTGTATGTGTTTCTAGGATCATTTATATTGAAGTCATGAGGAATTATGATAATATATATCTTTGTATCATGTTAATATGTTATTTACATGTTATATAATTAATCATCCATGGGGATATAATTACATGTGATATAATTAATGGTTTTTACAATTGATTGGTGATACTAATCATAAAAGGGTGGAAAACATGATTTTGCCAAACTTGGAACTGAACATGGCTAAGGACCAAGTTATCAATATGTGATCCCACCTAAGTAACGGATACATTTGTGTAAGTGTCATAAAGATGAGTTCAAAAAAATAGAATTGTATATGGTTGATGATATAATTGTCCTGTTTGGAATTTAATATGTGTTTATCATGTATTGTTTTTATAAATGTTATTATAAGGAATATTATAATAATTTCAGAGTAGTCATAATATTTTAAATTATTTTAATAATAATGATTGGCAAAGAATCACATAAAAATATAATCATTGGACAATAAATAACATATAAAAGTTTCCATTAATTTTTTAAAACAAATTACTTTATCCTATAAAAAGGTATTTATTTTGTTGAATTAATTAGAATAAGTTTGAAATTAGACAATTAAATTAGATTTTTTATACCCATTATATGAAATTTTTTATTTTAATATTTTGTTCATTAATCGTATTATAATATATATATATATATATATATATATATATATTCAAGATATGTTACAACTTTTAATCACAATAAGGTTCAAAATTATATTTTATGATGATTTATTAATTAATGATATTAATATATGCATGTTTTTTAGTTAATAAAGTTATTTCTAATACTTATTATAATAATTCTACTCATATTTGAATATTGTTTAGTGACAATTTATAAACTAAAAGAAAAGATCTTTTTGATTTTAAAGTGCATAAATGTGGATTTGGGCTCCTATATAAATAAACTATTTGTTTCCACGGAATCAAGTACTGAGTTGTTTATGATAAGTGAGAGCGATATAATTGTTTAGACTTGATATTTATTAAGTCTCACATTAGTTTTAAGCAACAAAGGTTCTAATCCTAATAAATATAAGGTTAGGAATTTCATGAAAATTATTATGAAACAATTTGTGAAATTTAATAAAGCATTGAATAAGACCCTAATGAAAAAACTTTTAAGAACAAACCTTGATAGTTTTAAAGGTATACATAAGTAAAGTTTCATTGATATAAAGAAGTCACCTAGTATGCAAATTTAAGAAATCCATATATAGTTCAACCAATCTTTCCAATAATGATATATAAAATTTCAAAATATTATAATTTCATATAGATTTACAAAGAATATTACAAATCATGGTATATAACTTAAGGCTCGTGAGAGCAATTATATTATTTTGGTTTTAAATGTAGATGATATTTTATTTACATACAATAATTTGGAGTTATTACATAAGACTAAAAAATTTCTCTTTCAAAACTTTAAAATGAAAAATATGAATGAAATTTCTTATGTCATTAGTATAAAAATTCACAAAGATAGATTCTAACAGACATTAGAACTTTCTTAGAAGGCCTACATTAAAAAGATTTTAGAGAGGTTTAAGATAAAAAATTATTCTTTCACTATAGCACTTATAGTTAAAAAAGACAAATTCTTTCTTAAAAAATATCCTTATAATGATTTAGAGTGAAAATAGATGAAAAGCATATCATATACATCAATAATTGGTAACATTATATATACTTAAATTTGCACTAAACATAACATTACATTTATAATAAGAATGTTATAGAGATATCAAAGCAATCCAGAGTAAGAATATTAAAAAGCTAATAAAATTAATATGAGGTATCTACAAAACTTCAAAAACTATAAGGTTACTTACAAATACAATAATTACTTAAAGGTAGTTAGATATTTAGATGTTGATTTGGATGGTTGTATAAATAACTTGATACATTTTTATGTTTGTTAAGGGTAATTTATCCTAAAGAAATATCAATCAAATAATTATTGCTTCTTCCACTGTAAAAGCATAATTCAATACATGCCATAAGATTGCAGCAAAGGCTCTATAGTTAAAGAATTTTATCACAAAATTATAAATTATGGATTTTATTTCTATATCACTAAAGTTTTTTTGTTGACAGAAATTATGTTAAAAAGCATGCAATTGTAATTGAGAACTTATAATTACTAATCCTATAACTAAAGGATTGTTGGCTAATTTATATAGAGATCATATTGAGTATATAAGCTTGTTAGCTCAATTCAAGTTTCATTTCAAACTATATTTTTTTGATATTTTGGCATTTTGGAGAGTTTTAGTCATTTACAAATAATAACTTATTTTGTGTACATATATTAAGTTTGTTTAATACTTGAATAGATTAAGGTTTAAAGTTTTGTCATACAATAAAGTCTTGCCCTAATAAAGTGCTTGATTAGAAATTTACTAACATTATGATACATAAAAGAAAATTTTTCCTAGAGTATTGCATAATTGTTATAATCCATTTATAAACAAATTATAGTTTTAGACTAATTATTATAGGTAGTTTAAGTCATGATCATAAATAAATATATCATTAATTTGGAATCATGTAAGCTTGGCGAGTGAATGTTAAAATTGTCTCTAACGTGGCTCATATGATTAAAGATAAATATTCATTATTTAATTTTTTAAGGTCATAAATAAAGAAATAACTACTCACTTATCATATCTTTTAAAATTAGCTAGTTTTGGTTTAAACTAATTATGTAAATTTTGCCTTATTAATGCTAGTAGCCTCTATCACCTTTGGAAACATACATGTGACCTTTTCTTCATCACCTCACAACACTCTCCCAATGCCCGCCACTCCATTCATATTTGTCATTATAGCATTAGTGTTAAATTTGTATGTACCCTTTAGTAGCAATAACCAAACTAAGTCTTATGATTGTACTTTTTCTTTCTTATTTAGTCATTTTCCTTTGACTACCACCACATCTTAATGCAGATCAAGTCATAGATTTTATCAATCAAAAAATGGCTTACTCACAAATAAATGTTCATTTCTTCCTAACCAAATAGACCACATAATTAAGAAGAACCCCATCAACTATATCTTTCTTAATTTGCAACCTTAACCCAATCTAAGCTACAATTTCCATGCAACTTTGATTGAGCTTGGGGCTACCCATAAGATTCCCTACTATATCAAACACCTATACCAAACTGCCCACCCCAAATGACAATGGAGAAATAGGTAAGCAGTTGATTCACACTCCAAAAAGCAAAATGAGCAACTACAATTATTGTCAAAGCTTTTGACCCACTATAATCTTTCTTTGACTAAAAGCTGATCTAGTATCAATGCTCCTAAAAATTTCCACTTTTGGTGGAGCCATACCCTGCCATATTCTCGCTACCCCTTCCTCATATGGTACGCGAAGATCGTTTTGAAGATCACAAAAGGATTTCACAAAAAACTACCCATCTTACTCCCTTTGCAAAATAAACCTATCCTCTTCCCTTTTTTGGCTAATAGGCTAAAAGAAATTTCATGAGCTCAACATGTAGATCAACCTTCTAATTGAAAAAACTTTACCACCACTTAAATTTCTATACCCATTGATTTTTCTCCCACTTACCAAAAATATTGATCAAGCCCTCTTTAACAATAAATAATGTGAAAAGTCTCAAAAATTTCTTTGCTAATGGTGTATTGCCTAGCCATCACTTATTCCAAAAATCCACCTTTTTGTCATACCTTACCAAATAACTATAGTTAGATTTAGTCACTTCCATGTTCCTATTCTCTTTTTGCCATAAATAACAAATGCCTTTTCATATTGAGGACATTTGCAAGCACCTTGCTGACCACTTCCATGGCCATACTTGACATTCTCCATATGTTACTTTAAGTGCTTTGACCCATTATGTATTGTCTATATTCTCAATCTTTCACAACCACTTAGATAAAAGGCCTATATTGGTGTCTCTTAGGTTGCTAACATTGAGTCCACCTTTGCGTTTCTATCAATGTATCAAACCTCATGCAACCTAATGCATCCATTTTTTATTATCTTCTACACCCAGAAAAAGGATCTTTAGATCTTCCTAATCCACTCCTCCACACTCCTCGATATTCAAAACAATGACAAAGAGTATATTAGCAACGATTTTAAATAGGATTCAATAACATTAGATGCCCAACTCTCAACACAAATCTTACTTTCCATTTTACTAGTTTGCTTTCCATTTTCCTAATTAATAGGTCTTATAAGGCTTTAGCTTGTGGGTTCACTCCTATGAAAAACCTAAATGTTTCAATGGTAACAATACCACTTTGCACTTCCAATACTTAGCCCTCCTTTACATCTTTGTGTCGCATACCTTTACTCCATACATAACTATTTTAGATAGGTTGATCTTTAGCCCTATGCAACATTTGAAGCATTGAAGGATCCTTTTTAATTCCTTACAAACCTCTCATCTGCATTATTAAAAATAATGATATCATTAGTAAACTACAAGTGTGTCAACATAATGTCGTGTCCTAGCTTAATGCCTCTAATGAGTTTAATCTCTATAGCCTTTCTAAAGATTGAGTTAAGACCCTCAACTACTAAGTTAAATAGGAAAGGTGATAGAGGGTCCCTTTGTCTTAAGCCTCTAACCATCTTGAATTGTTGTGTTGGATTGCTATTAACAAGTACAAACAATTTAGGTGTAGATATAAACTCTCATATCAATCTTCTCCACTGGCTTCCAAACCTATGTATCTCATTACATCAACTAGGAATATCCACTCAACTGAATCGTAAGCCTTTTCAAAATCAATTTTGATAATAACTCCCTCTGCCTTTTACTTTTACATAGCCTCAATTATTTCATTTGCCACCAAGATACTATCAAATATGTTTTGTCCCTTCATAAAAGCTACCTAAGACTCCCCCATAACCTTTTGGATTATTAAGTTGAATTGTTGAAATAGGACTTTAACAAGTATCTTATAAATACAACCAACTAATGAGATTGGGTGAAACAAACCAAGTTCTATTACTCTATTAACCTTTAAGATCAGCATTATGAAAGTGGAAGTAAGTGTTTTTTATAACTTACCATCGATATAAAAGTTGTTGATGAACATCATCACATCCTGCTTTACCACCTCTTATTGTTGTTATAGTCTTTAATAGCTTCCCACACTTCTTTAGTTGTGAATAGGCTCTCCAAGATTTGATTATCTATCTTATCTACCTTATGGAAAAAAAAAAAATTTCATTCATTGCTAGACATAACTTAATGGACACTCTTAACAAATTCTTAACCTTAATGAATACAATTTCCTTCACCTTTTTAGGTTCAAAGAATGTTGTATCATCCATCTCAATAGAATTCAATCATGCTCTTTCTTCTTTTGTTTAATGCTTGAATATGGAAGAACTTTGAATTTTTCTCTTCTTCTTTTAACCATCGTAGTCGAGATTTCTATGCCACTATTGCTTTTTTTTTCTTATTGCAGTCCAATAGTTTGCTTAGGCCTTTAGTAAGTCTACCATCTCTATTTCAAATAGTTGTTGCATTTCTTGTTTCATAGTCAGCTGCTCAATTCTTATTTTTACTTCCATTACCTTTTTTTGGCGATCCAATCTTTCCTTCTTACATTAGGATTTTAGATAGTTTTTCACAACTCATATTCTACCACCAAAAGAAAAACCTAGGTGGCCTGGGACATCTATCTGTGACCACACAGCTTTTTTCTCCCTTTGTAACTTCTTATCATCTATCTAATGATTGAAATATCAAAAAGGTATGGGTCCCTAATCTTGATCTTTAGTCCCCAAACAAACTCTAAAGTAATTAGAGAAAACATAATGTACTTGCCATTGTTTCAAGTTAGGCACGACTTATAACCATTTAGCTCCTACTAAGAATCTATCTACCTAACTCAAGGAAGGAACCTCTCACGAGTTCCTCCAAGTATACTTGTACTTGTAACCTTATATAGGTAGGTTTACAAGTTTCATATCGTACACAAAGTCATTAAAATCCTAAGTCGCCAACTTGTCATCAGTAAACCTTACTCTCTAGTCCTCTACTAGTACAATATCAAAGTCACCACCTATACACCACCATCTCATAAATATATTCCTCGACCCCCTTAATTCCTTTCAAAAATCCTACTATTTGGCATGGCTATTCAGTGTATAAACATTGACAATTACCACAGCTTTGCCTACTAGCACCAATCAACCTACCACCACCATAAATCAACTAGCCAATAATTTATTTTGTACCTAAAAGATTGACTCCTTCCAATAAATGGTTGAGGCCCCAGTTGCCCTCATAAAATCCACATTTAACACTCATATCCCTTGACCCCCCATATCTATTTCAAAACAACATTAGTAGTATTCCATAGTTTGGTTTCCTTAACAAATAGAATCTTTGGGTTAATATGGTAGACCCATTTATGTACCATTTTATGCTTTGTCGACTTCCCTAAACCTCTCATATTAATAGTACAAATTATCATAATTGCAAAATTAAGTCTAGAGCTAACCAAAATGCTACCCATTACTCCCAATCTCCCTCTATCTTTCCTGCCTACTTAAGCTGCTAAATCACTAACTCATCTCCTCCCTTCAATGTTAACCCAATAGCTTTCCCAATTTCTAATACTCTTATAGCTTCTCATTGAATAAGCTCATTACATGCTTATATATACTCATTCAATAATTGTCCATCCTTTGACAGAATCTTCCTTACTAGGGACAAAGTGCCTTATGGAGATTTCCAAGGTTGCTGACAAACTACACTAGCATGCTTGCCTTTGGCTCCTAGCCATCTAGCTTTATCAGGCTTACCTTTACTTCTTTTAGATAGTGTCAAAAAGGAATAAACCTCCCTATCTATCTTCTTAGAACAAGGTTCCCTATGTTTACTTTCATT
>JAGSHU010000073.1:0-13651 GCA_021533255.1 Ceriops tagal | reverse complement strand
TTATTATTATTATTATTATTATTATTATTATTATTATTATTATTATTGTAAATGTCAAATCATTGCTGACACAGAGAGGGTGAAAATTTACCAGTAGCGCCTTGGTTGCCTATCTCCTATAAACTCCCAAGTTTCGCCCATGCCACGATCCATATACGTGAAACCCAATCAGATCGTTCACCAATCCAACCTCACCTTGCCGCCACCCTTGTGATGATGGCGGAGGGGAGAGATGGAGGAGGAGAACATGGTTGTTGAGGAGACAGAGCAGGGCAGTAAATATGAAAATCGTCCTGTCCTGTCCCTGCACGAAATAATTACCCCAAAAAAAAGAAAAAGACAAACTGACTCTGTTCCCATAGCCCGATTGCCAAATAAGAAGGAAAAAAAACTTTGCAGGGAAACCCTTTTTAACAAAATAGAAAAATTAGATATCTCATTAATCAAGACTTTATGAGCTAAATAAAAAATCGTACCGTCGCCATCGGTTTTGTATATCTGCCTCTGTGAGTGTGGAAGGGATGATATGTTGTTGAAGACGAAGATCCCTGACCTGAGGTGTCGAATTTACAGGCGACTATGGGAGGCGTAGAGTCATGCCGTTGACAGCACTGAAACATATGCAGACATACGACATTTGAAAATCACATGGTTGGTTATGATTGTTGTTGTGTTTATACTGCAGCTCTGGGATAGTTGGAACCAAGGACTCTAGTTTCTGCTTGTTTTGGGTTTTGATGTGCAGGTTAGATTGGATGAGGAAGCTTCGGAATTGGTTCACTGGAATGTGTCCTTTTTCCTGTTTTTTTTTTTTTTAAAGCTTTCCTTACGAAGGCCTGTTGATTCTGGGCAATGGAGTACAGGACAATTCATGAAGATTTAAATTGCAGGGGGCGTTGAGAGGTTGAACGAAATATGGGTTATTATCTGCTTTTCCAGTGTTTGGTGATTTCTTGCATATCAAAACGGTGCAATGGGAATTAGGTGGAGTATGCTTTGCTGAATTGTTAGACAACGGACACAATTCCCAGCTTAATGGTCCTAGAACTGGTATGTAGGATGGCTTATAGGTGCAGATCTGAATTATGGGGCCAGTGTGTTGTTGTATTGTTTCACTTCTTGGGTATGGTTTTCCCGTGTATTAGTTTTGGGATATAGGGGTTCTGACGATAGTTATGATAGTTGGATTGAGTGGTTTTGGTTCACTACCGCCTCCATAACACTAGCTTTTGATTTTGGTTAACTCAGAGATACTTATACAGGTGAAGTAGACAAAATGATTGCATATTATCTTTTTTAGTTTTACTATAAATTATTATTTGTACTATTTTAAAAGAATTTGCAAGTATTTTATATGTGTATTAAAAATAAATAATTACTTTTTAACAGATTTTAATATTATAATTATATAGTAAAAAATAATTTATTTAGATTAATTTTTTTAATAATTATTTTACACGTATAAATTAATTTTTAGTAAACAAATAAATTTTAAGAAAAAAAAAACAAATAATATGTAAGAATATGTAAAAATCAAAGTTAATTCAATTAAAAAGTGAACTAAATCAATCTTCTTTCATTTAAATATTATTAATAATTAATAAATTCAATTCTTCAAGATAATATTTTACTAAAAGAAAATTAGTTCTCTTGTAAAATATATTTTTTTTTCTAGAACTCTTTTTTATATCATTTATTTTTCATGCATTGCATAATTTTCTTATTTAAATTGGACAATGCATGAGTTTGTTTGTTATAAAAGTTTAAAATTGTCCCCCCCTTTTTTTTTATGAAGACCTTATTCATAGTTACTCTTGAGAAGCACCAAAGGTACAAAGTTAATAATATGAATTTATAGATATTCATAATACATTTTTCAGACACAAATAAGAATTATTTAAATATAATGACCAAAGTACAAGCACACTTCCATTTCAATTCAATCGTTGTACGTCCTTATTTAGTAATATATGAACCCAACATAGACTCATTGACTTGGACTCTTGTCCTATTTCATTTAGCACACTCAACTTCAGGCATCAGTTGATGATTTGGGCCTTATATAAATCCAATATAGTTACCAAAAGATGAAAAAAACCCAACGATTTCAGCATTCTCCATTGGAGGGCTAGAGAATTTCACGGTGTCCGTAGTGACCCCATTGGGATTATCTTCCTCGTGGCCGAAAGGTCCATAAGTAGTTCCCAAATTTGTGGTAAAAGCTATTGCTGTCACATAAATGCCATTATAATTACGCCAATTCCCATATGCTCCAGTAATTTTCATTATATATTCACCGGAAGCAAACACCACCTGGGTACATATATTTGCACTCGATAAGTGATGGGTACGAAGCACACCATGGAATATCCAGAAACAAAAAAAAAAATTGCTTATTAGTAAAATGTCTTCACCTCAGGACCGCCGCCGTTGCCGCCAAACTTTACCTTCTCCCCATGGCCATTGGCGTCTTGCACGGTGAAGGTAAGGGAATCAATGACAACCCCATGACCAACGATAATCTCCTTAAGGTTGCCACCTAGTGGAGTTTCGACGCTCCCATTGCTCGAAGGAGTTTCTCTGCCCTGACTAATGACGCCGCCAGCCTGCACCTGCACAATATATAGGAGATAACATTTATCTTATATACTGACTCTTAAAATCTGAACCCTCGAGGGAATTTAAGGATAGAGCTAGGATGATACCGGCTTGGCATAAAATCCAATGCGCGCAATATAGTTGTCAGCATATCCATAAAATCCAGCGACTTCAGCATGATTCAGTACTGCAAAAGAGAACTTGACAACACCAGTGGCCCCAGTTGTTCTATCGTAGTCATAGCCATAAGATCCATATGTTGCCAAATTCGTGATAAATGTCAGAGATGTGACATAAACGGCATCTTTCCATGTCCCATATGCTCCAGCAATTGATGTCAAATGCTCATTGGCAGCGAACTCCAACTGCATATATATATATATATATGTTTATTATGTTTATAAAAAAAAAAAAATTTCCTGTGTTTTATTTAAATGAATAAAATAAAAAATTGATTATGAGTATTTTTTCTTTAAAAATATAAATTTAGAAATATTTTTTCTTTTAAAATACAAAAAAAGGAATTTAGAATTATATTCTAAAGAGTTACTTTTCTTTTTTTTCTTTAATTTCTCTTAACCATGGGTATTTGAATTGTGTGAATATTAAATATATATAAAAAATTATTAAAATATGTTAGATAAATTGTAATATATGTTACATCATAATTGAGTAAATTAAATATACATTAAAATCTTAATTCTATTAAAATATTAAAAAATTACAAACTAATTATGAAATTTAAAAATTTAATAAAAAAATAAAATTTATATTAAATATTTAAATATTTTTAAAAATAAATAAATATTATTATTTATATTATGACTTACTTGACTTAAATGGCTAAGCTGCTAAGTAATAAAAAGATCAAAAAATCTTTGTCAATGAAACTGCTTACCGAGGAAAGAAAAGGAAAGACTTGATTTGATTGCTCAGCAGAACTGAAAAAAATAATAAAATTTGTTTTAAAAAAAACAACAAACAAGGAATGAAAATAATAGGAATTGGTAATAAAAAAATGATGTAACTTGCTTTGTTTTTAGAAAAAAAAAAAAAGGAAGAAATCTGTCTAAATCAAAGAAGGAATTGGTAATACAAAGACATGTCTCAAACATATTAAAATGTGTCTAAAAATCATTTTTAAAAAAACAAATATTAGTGTTGAACACTTCTAAAAAGAAGTATATTAAACACTTGTTATACAGATATAAGAAATTTCTAAATATACATATCGAAATGACTAATAAACTACAATGTACAGTAGCATATTAGTCATTTCCATGAATATATATTATGATTTATGGACAATTGACAAAGGAAGATTATCCGCACGTTTACCGTCTCTTTATTAAACAACGTGATGGAAAAACGTTCGCAATGAATGGTCCATGGACGGTGGTCCGACTTGATCCTTGGAGAGAAGTGTACATGATACACTTGAATATTAAAATTAAAATAATTTTGCTTTTGGTCCGTACAAATATTCTTATACTATACAAAACTGTACAGTAATATATATATATATATAGATAAGTGAAAGAGAGAAACGAGAAAAACTGTTAAAAAAAAAAAAGGTTTTACAGGTTTCTGATAAATTAACAACAGTTATTGCCGGCCATTTAATAAAGTCATAGACGGAGACTTTTGTACCTATGCAATGCTGGAGGAAACTCATAATTCCCAATTGATAAAATTTTAATTAAATTAAAATATTATAAAATAAATAAAAAATTTATAAAATAATAAAAAAATAATTTTCACGACACATCGTACAAAAGCCAGCCATAACTTGAGCTATTCTTATCTTCTTTTCGTACGTTTGACTGATTTTTCAGATTCTTTTTAGAATTACGCCGCAGACGTTGAAAGGTAGAAGAGTGAAAGAACATGGTAATTTAATCCCTTCTTGACTTCTCTCTCTAGAATAGTGTTATACTCGGAAGTTAATTGAGCTTTCAGTTGTCGTTGTCTTAGAGAATCAAAGGTCAAGAAACGCTTCTGGATGCCTTTCCATCTATTCGATGATTTCCTTTGTTTGCTAGAAAAGGTTGCCAAAAATTCTCTTGTTTGAAACATTAAGAGGGTCGAAGGAACAGAGATAGAGCTTTCCTCCCAAGTCTCACGCGCATGTCCTTCAAATTCATTATTGAGCGAGCGATCACATAGCCTCAGTTAAAGTAAGCAAGGTGGCACAACTTGGCTTTGTAGGAACTTATTCTGCCAATAATTTTCAATTAATGCGAGGATGGTAGCCATCTTTAATCAACTGATTTCCTCGACAGCTATTCCCCCAAGTGAACTTAGGCCCACAAACGAACAAATTAATTTAAGCAACAATCCTCAATTTGCTCTCGAAAAATCTGACATCTCCGAGTCGTTTTGGTAGAGCCTTCACATTTTTCAGACAGATCGATAATATCATTACAATCTCCGATAAGCATCTACCTCTGAGGCTGCTTTGAAGTCTTTTCACAAATTATCATGAATAATCTCATTCAGGTGCACATAGAAGCCGGTGAGCAACCACGATGGTATATATTATTTTCTAAGATCACCGCATGAATACCTTGGATAGACTGATGCAAAATTTCCAATTACACTTTATTTTTATCCCAGAGAAAGTAGTCATACACCTCCAAATATCCCACCATCAAAGCTGAAAGCTTTGATAATTTCTTCAGCTTTTCAGCCGTCGCCCGCAGCTCTAAGATAGCATCAACACACGGCTTATACATGCAAATAAAATCTCCAAGGGTTTGAGAGAGCCTTTTATTTTTACCCGCACACCTCACATTCCACACTGGAGAATTCACTAATTAATAGATGGTAAAGATGGAACCCGCCAAGTTCTGCTCTGCTGCCATGTCGCAGCTCAGTTCTGCCACCTCCAAACCCTCGTTCTCCTCCAAAGCCTGAGATAAAGAAGCACTAGAATCAGTAGATAAGGCAGGACAATGCGGGTGCACACGAGTACCTTTGTCATTATTCTTCCTTCTGGTATCTTTGCCAATTCCAGAAAACCAGAGTGGTGCTGGTTGGTCAGGTGGCTTATCCGGTTGGACCTTCCCCGTTGACGTGGAAACTAGTTAAAGCTTATGGAAGGCTTGGGCAAATAACCAAGCCAGGCCCAAAACAGCTAGTGGTGGTCCAACGAGTGCAGCTTCAGCGCTCGACTTCGTTGGCAGTTGAATGCTATGCCGGGGCAAACGATGAAAAGTAGGTTTATGTTTTCAAAACTTTCTTGTGATTCACCATCATATCTACAGATTTAGTTCCCATGCTCCGGTTTTGCGACAATCTCGGCATCCAATACTGCCAAACGTGATCCTTCCGTCCTGGTTTTTGCAATTTGTGAAGCTTCCTTATTTTCCGGCTTCCCCAGCACCCTTCTGCGTTCTCCTTCTGTCATGTCCGGACTGGCAGCAACATTGGCCACAGAATTAGGACTCAACGTCCCAATATCCTCAGCATTGACATTAGATGGGCACTTCTCTCTTCTGTGTCCTCCCTGAGTGCAATCAAAGCAAATCTTCGAAAGACCTTCATACTCTACTGTGAGCAACAAGTCTTCAATCTAGGGCTTGGAAAGAAAAGGAAGAGGCTTGTTTAAATCTATTGGAACACATAAGTGAGCAAATTTCCCCCTAGATGCTAGATGCCACAAGTGTGGAGGCATTAACCTTAATGGTTGTACCGATCAGAGCACCGATAATCTTCAGCATTTATAGTATTCAACATGCATCTCTGCAAATCGTGCCCAGAATTTATTAAGGTATATGACGGACAAAAATTTGGCATCCATTTCTTGACAACGAGATAGTGACCCATCGTTACCCACGGACCCTCACACAAAGCCGTCTAATAATCATCTGCATGCATAAACGTGACATTGGAATAATCACTTCCTAAATCAACAATCTTCATTTCTCCTTTAGAATCTCACAAGACTTTGAGATGATTGCAGAGATGAGCGTATCCAATAAAGCGCCCCCTAAGTTTTACGATGAGGGTGTTCAACCATGATTGCCGTATAGCCTCTTTTTTCTCCTCGGACCATGTTATGTGAAGACAACCATCCCCAAAGGTTACCATCGTATCCTCTTGAGCCCCGGAAGCATTACCTTCGGCAATAACATTATCAACTTGATGATGCGGATAAGCTGGCGAGGAAGAATCGATGACCCTTTCTTTGAAGGATACCTTGGAGCCTAGCATCAAGGCTATCACACAGAATTACATCATTAGAATTTTCACACGGCTGATTTTGTCTTCTGTCTTCTTGGTACTGCAATCTAGGAAATCCATCTCCTAGTAATTAATTATCAATGCATGCCGTAAAAGCATTTTATTTTGATTAATAATTACAAGAATAATATATGCATAATAACACGATAAAAATGTCCACAACAAATCACAATGAATTGAATTATATCAAGAATAGCAGTTAAATATAAAATACTTAATATGACACTAATTTAACATAAAAATATTCCTTAAGCTTTACATGCATTCTAAGTAATACAGCGCATTATTTATTAACATTGCCAACCACAGCATACAAGTAGCATGCGGGCTACTACAATTTATTTATTTGTTTGTTTTTCTCACATAAATACTCCCTCTTTAATAGGTAAACTAAGGAATCCACAATTCTTTAGGTCTTACTTAACGTAAAATCATGAATAAGGAATTAAGAATTCCTTAGACATGACTGCCGCAACCCCCCTTAGACGTATGATTCCATCTTATGTGCTTTCGGTCGAATCAATCTGAATTCTGAAGCAATATGTGCATTTCAAAAAAAAAAAAAAACAACAGTATGTCTACCACTGGGCTAGCTTATCCACCGGGCTCCTATGGGCCCAAACAGGCGAGAAAAATGAAGAACCTTTGACAAAATTGAGTTGGTGCACATAAATTTTGAATCAAATTTTAATATATATATATGCATATGCTCTCAGTAATTAAAAATTTAACTTTTTTAATATCTTAGACTTTAATACAAAAGTTAACTACATTATATAGTTCAAGTCTAAAAGAGTTGTTTAGTATAGCCCTTGCACTTGTAGTCCCGTTTTGTTTTTAATATTACTAACATTTGTATGTTGTTTGTTGCACATTATTTATACTAATGACAATATAAGAATGATCAAATAAAAATAAACTTAAATTTATTGAAGTGACGTGAAAATTAAATTATCATCGTCATCATTATCATCATCATTATTATTTAGTGACTTAAAATACTGCACTCACTGCCTTAACTCTTGGTTTTACGTGTGACCTGAAGCAATTGGAGAGAAGTAACCCCTTTCTGTTAAAATCAAGTTATGTAGATATCCAAGTTTCAAAGATATGCCGCATTTGTTGTCTATTGAATGGCTTTAGGGTTCTATTGACGACAAGAACTGGTTGCAAAAACGAGAAAAAAAAAACAAAAAAATTACAAAACCAATTCTAACATCGTGCCTTAGGTAGTTGGGTTTGCCCAACCTAATTGTGTAAAGCCTACATTTTGCTAATTGTCAACTCGACGTCAAACTTTTAAAGAGCTGCACAACTGCATGTAACCAGCAAGCATAAATGGACTTGTGATTGAGTTTCTAGATGAGCTTCAGTATAGGGAATTAGGGACATGTAGATCATGGAGACAATTTTTTTTTAAAAGAAAAAAGAATAATATACTATTGAAATAAAATTAAATTATAAAGTCAATTCAAAATTATTTAATATTTTTTTATTATTAGGTTTACCTATGTGTTTATTTTTTATGTCCGTCCTATTTTTTCCTTTCTAGATAATCAAAAGATATGAAATGATGAACTAACTACCCAAAAAATATAATAATGAGATAATGGGATAAGGTTAACCAGGGGAAAAGAAATTAAGAACATCAATGAAGAGGCAACCAAAGCTTGCATTTGCATAATCCCTTGTGTTTTAAAGTTATGTTTAAATCATGGTGCCTTATGGTGTTCCTAAAGAGAAAAGCCAACTGCTTGGGGAAGGCCTTAAGACCATAATGTGTAACGTCAGAAGCCTGTTAGAACTTTTCTAGAATTTCTCTTTATGAAATTCATATTTCTATAATGCAGGATCTTTCTTTATGCAAATACTAGCAATAAAAACTGTAATGAAATCAACATACCGTTATCCATTATGCTGATGTCCCGTAGCGAAGATGAAAATCTTCTTCTTCTCGTTCTCGTACGCTTCTCTCTTTTCTCCTACTCTTCCCTTTCTTTTCTTTACGTTTTCTCTTTGATGGTTAAGAGTTCGCAGGAAAGGTCCGTAATAGCATATATATATATATATATATATACACATTATTCCTTTCCTGTAACCGTTACCCTTTCAAGAAAATCCTCCTCTTCTGTAACGGCTATCTTAATAGGAAGATATTTTTCTTCTTGTAACGTTTATCCTTAATAGGGAAAGTGGAGGGATTTTAAACCCGATGACCCAAATTGCCATTATGTCTAACCGACCATCATATTAGGCCTTTTATTTTGGGTCATACTTTAAATAATATGGGTCACTCATGTTAATTAATTTAACAATCTCCCACTTGGCCCATATTATGACTTGATGAATCAATAACAGATAAGTGCGCACAATTCTTAAAGATCATCAAATCACAATACTTAATTGAATTAAAATGATTGGATCATGGCGGTCACACATCTTTCAGCGACATGATTCCTTCCATGTATCACAGAATCATCATAATTCATAATAACCTTACTGAGGAACATTGAAACTTTAAATTGTCATTCCTATATATGCTATTAGTTATCTCACAAACTATAATTGTATACAACTGAACAGAGATAACAAAGCATAAGCAAAACCATAACCTTAATTGAATTCACGAGTGTCACAATAATATGAGCATCCTAAAATATTGGCTTTCAAGAGAATGAGGACCTGTCCATAATGCCCATCCGATCAACATGTCCAGTAAATGTTTTCGGTGGCAAACCTTTAGTTAACGGTCCGCTATCATCAATTCAGTACCAATATGCTCAATAGACACTCTATGGTTTTGCACTTCTTCTTTAACAGATAGGTATTTTAAATCCATACGTTTCGCACCTTTAGAATACCTATCATTCTTAGAGAAGAAACTGCTGCGGAATATCACAATAAATTCTTAACGGCTTTTCTATAATGTCGACCAAACAAAGCCTTAAGATAAAATTCCGCAACCATAATGCATGAACAGTAGCCTCAAAGCATGCTACAAATTCAGCCTCCATAATGGAAGTAGCAATGATAGACTGCTTCCCACTTTTCCATGAAACTGCTCTTCCATTCAGCAGAATCATGTAACCAAATGTAGATTTCCTCAAGTCTACATATCCATCATAATCTGAATCCCTGTAGCCTACTACTTCAAGATGACTTGATCTTTTATAAGTAAGCATACAATCTTTGATGCCTTGTAAGTACCTAAGTACTTCCTTTCCGGCTTTCCAATGATCTATTCCAGGATTACTTTGATATCGGCCTAACACTTTAACTGCGAAACTGATGTTTGGCCGAGTACATGTTTGCGCATACATTAGGCTTCCAACCAGTGATGCATAGGGAATTGATTCCATTACTTTCCATTTCAAATCATTCTTTGGACATTGCAATTCACTGAACTTGTCCCTTTTCTGAATTGGAACTATTCCTATTGAGCAATTTTCCATTCTAAATCTCTCTAATACTTTATCGATATAGCCTTTCTGAGACAATCCTAACAATCCTTGTGATCTATCACGGAATATCTCTATTCCTATCACATAGGATGCCTCATTCATATCTTTCATTTCAAAAGTACTAGAGAGAAATTTCTTTACATCATGTAACAAACCTATATCATTAACAGCCAAAAGAATGTCATCGATATATAGGACTAATATAATGAACTTGCTCCCACTGACCTTCATATAGATACACCGATCAACGGTGTTCTCTACAAAACCGTATGACGTAATGGTATTATTGAACTTAATATACCATTGTCGGGAGGTTTGTTTCAGTCCACATATCGATTTCTTTAATTTACACACCAAATTTTCTTGCCCGGTGGTGGTGAAACCCTTAGGTTGGTCCATATACACTTCTAAGTCACCATTCAGAAAAGCGGTCTTTACATCCATTTGGTGAAGCTCTAGATCATTATGAGCCACCAAAGCCATAATGATTCTTAAGGAGTCTTTCTTAGAGACTGGAGAGAAAGTCTCCTTATAGTCAATACCATCCCTTTGAGTGAAACCTTTGGCAACAAGTCTGGCCTTATACCTTTCGATGTTACCTTTCGAGTTTCGCTTGGTCTTGAAGACCCACTTACAGCCAACTCGTTTTGATCCTTCAAGTAACTCTACTAGCTCTCAGACTTGGTTTACATCCATCGATTTCATCTCTTCCTTCATGGCATTGAACTACCTTTCAGAATCATTACATTCCATGGCTTGTTTAAATGAGACTGGATCTTTATCAATGTTCAATTTCGATTCATGCTCAAGTGAGTAAACCACATAATCATTCAAAACAACTGGCCTTTTCTGTCTTGTAGGCCTCTGTAATGCCATTTCTTGTGGTATAACTTGTTCATTTGTAAATTGAACATTATCACTTGGTTCATCTCTTATGTGTTCACTTTGCGTGTTTCGAGTATCAATTCGTTGTCCTTGCATGTCACGTGACTGTGATGCAACATAAGGAACAATAATTTGAGTAGAAACACTGGGTGTAGGGATACCAACCTGAGTAGGTGTACTCACTGTGTATCTTTCATTTTGTAATTCTTTAATATCCACCTTTCGTGATTCCCCACTCCCACTAAACTGGCCACTTTTAATGAACCGAGCATTACCAGACTCAATTATTCTAGTACTATGGTTAGGACAATAGAACCTGTACCCTTTCGACTTTTCAGGATAGCCAATGAAATAACCATTTATGGTTCTTGCATCGAGCTTTCCTTCATGTGGATTATATATCTTTACTTCTACTGAACAACCCCAAACATAGAGGTGTCTCAAACTGGGTTTCCTTCCTGTCCATAACTCGTAAGGAGTTTTGGGGATAGCCTTACTAGGAACCCTGTTCAGCAAATATGCAGCAGTCCTTAATGCATGCATCCACAAGGATAAAGGTACAGTACTATAATTCAACATGCTCCTAACCATATCCATAAGTGTGCGATTCTGCCTTTCCGCTACACCATTCTGTTGTGGTGTACTAGACATTGTATACTGTGCACATATGCCTCGACTTTCAAGAAGTTTTGCAAATGGACCAGGACATTGTCCACTTTCATTGAACTTTCCATAATATTCACCACCCCTTTCTGACTTAATCACTTTTACTTTTCTATCTAACTGCCTTTCCACTTCATCAATAAACACCTATACGGTGTTTACTGACTGGGACCTTTCATGCAGTAGATATAAGTAACAATACCGTGAGTAGTCATCTATAAATGTGATGAAATATTTCTCACCACCCCATGTTGGGATATCAAATGGGTCACAAATATCAGTGTGTATCAATTCTAAAGGCTCACTGCTTCTTATGGCTAGGTTCTTTAATGTATGTCTTGTTTGTTTCCCTTTTGTACAATCAACACATACATCCCAATCAGTAAAATCCAATTGAGGCAGGACATCACCATTCACCAACCTCAATATCCTTTCTTTGGATATATGACCCAATCTTTGATGTCATAAGAAAGCAGAACTTTCATCATGTACATTACGTTTGTTACCTATACTATGCTCAACAAGAAATATGGAATCAGCATACATTGCATCAAGATTAAAACGGTACAAATTATCAATCAAAGTACCAGATTCATAATAGTACGAATGTCTATACAATGAAAATGCACCATTCCCAATCTTGAGGTTAAATCCCACTTCATCCAACTTTGCAACAGAAACTAAATTTCTAGCACATTCAGGAACATAAAGACACTTTTCTAGATCCAGATGACACTTAGTGTCCAAGATCAATCTGTACGTCCCAATTCCTTCTATTCGTGCCTTCATTCTGTTTCCCATATAGAGGAACTTCTCAGTTCCTGTTATGGGCTAGATTAAAAGGAATCCCTACATAATATGTGATATATAAATAGTAACTCCAGAGTCTAACCACCAAGTATTATTGGGCACCTTTTTTGAAGTGACCAATCTTTTCGCAGAAGAAGCATTTCTGATCCTTTTGGATCTGACCTCCAGTGACTTTTATAGAGGCTTTATCCTTCTTCTTATTTTCCTTATGTGGTTTAGACTTGCTACCACTAGCATCATTACGAACGATGAGGTGAATGGAGTGATCCTTCATCTTCTTTAATCTTCATTCCTCCTGAACTAACATGGCCTTAATTTCCTGAAAGTTCCATTTTTCTTTAATAGTGTTATAATTCACTTGGAACTGGCCAAATTCAGGAGGTAGTGAGTTTATGATGAATTGAACCAAAATGATTCACTCACATCCATGCTCATTGTTTTCAACCTTGCTACTAGATTAGCCATACTAGTCACATGATCATGAATGGGCTGTGACCAATCAACTTTCTTGGTCGTCAGCTCACTCATTAAGGTTCCTACGATGGATTTATCAGTTATATCTGATTGAGAGTATTCCTTAATTCTCATCAGAAATTCCCTCGTATTTTTCGTCTTAGGCATCGATGGCTTTACATTTTCAGCTATCGTCATCCGCATCAAATTCAAACTCAGCCTATTGGACCGTACCCAAGCCTCATAAAAAGACTTATTAGATTTTGTACTGATCCCTGTAATGGCTGCAGGCTTTTCATCCGAAATGATTGTTAAGTCTAAGCCCAAAATATCTAAATGAAACTGAATATGCTTAAACCATTCTGCATAATTCAGCCTATTGAATTTGATCATCGAATTGCCTAAGGCGAATACATTATTGGAAGCTGCAAACATAATCCAATTTACACTTTAATGCTTTGAGTAACTCTAATGGATTCAGATACACTACAAACTTTAATCATGTATTTAAGTTCACCTTTGGGTAATCCTTAAAT
>JAGSHU010000072.1:0-25390 GCA_021533255.1 Ceriops tagal | reverse complement strand
GACTAAGGTAGATCTATTGCTACCTACTAATCACAATAGTCCCCAAAGTCACCTTTCAGACACCTTGCCTAATAGACAATACGGATGTTCTTGTTTAGGTCTTCGTTAGGTTATGGGTTGGCTGATACTTTAGCTGCGTTCACAACTCAATTCAAAACACAGAACGTAAAGCAAATTAAGGACACACGAGATTTACGTGGTTCCGTCAACGTGACGTACATCCACGGTGGTAGGGACTCTCCCTTACCGAGACTATCCACTATACTTGAGAATTCATGTTACAATGGATGTCTTTAATTCTCTGCTCCTTTTACTATTGCAATTACTAAGCAAGTACAATACAAAGAGTGTCACTTACTGTGTCTACCCTTCTTCTAGCTTGTCTTGCCTCTGTTGAATTGAAAGGCTGCTCCACTACAGCTTAGAAGTTCACCGCAACGCTTTCTAACCTCTCTTGAAGAAGTTTGAAAATATGTTGAGTTCAATGCTTCACTGAATTCCTATGTTGTATCACACAATTCCTGCTTTCACCGTCTTACGGTCTCACCCGTTTCCTTGTCTCACGATCTCATTGTCTCACGGCTCGCCTATCCGTTTCTCTCTCTCCTGCTGTCCAACTGGATTTCTCTCTCCTACCGCCGGATTTCACTTTTCTGTTCACCGTCGGATTTCTCTCTCTTCTCGCCGGTCTGCTCTGATTTGCCCGTCAGGTTTCTCTCTTCTTCCGATTTGGCCGTATAGGTCTTTGCCGTCCACCCACTTTCGACCGTCCAGCCGTATCGTCTCCTCGCTGACCGCTGGTGTACCGGTGGTGTGCCGTTCCTCACGGGTTTCTCTCCTTCTCCGGTCTACGTTTTCTCTCTCTTCGTCCGTCAGCTGCGTTTTCTCTCTCTTGGTCCGCCGGTTTGCTTGATTTTCCGACCGTCGATGGCTACATTTTCTTCTCCTTCTCATCAACGGCTGCTCAATTGTTTCGGCCGTCCACTCTCCTCGCCGATCGTCTCACCGTTATATCCGTTTCTCTCCTATCTCCGACAACGGCTTCCCTGGCGGTACTGTTCACTCGACGGCACTGTTCACGACAGCTACTGTTCACGATGGCTTCTGTTCACTCGATTCGTTCGGTGGTGTTCTTCCGTATAGGGTTTGGTGTTCTCTTTGGTTGGTCGGTTGTCTAAGTTTTGCTGAATGCTCAGTATTGCCGACTCACTGTTCTTTACCTTTCAAGACCATTATATACTTTACTCCATGAAACCCTAATAGGGCTTACGCGGTGAATTTACCTTTTTGCCCTTCCACATGGCTTCAATTTACTTGCACACGTAAAGCTAGTTGACAACAATTACAACCTATACAAGGCTGTGGGAACAACAATCTCCCCCTTTGTAATTGTTAGCAACACTAATAACAAAGGCCACTATGCAGCAGTTTCAACTCCCTCTAAATATGCACTCCCCTTTTCTTAACAACTCCCCCTGCACTGTTGCTTCTCTCCCCCTTTGCCAACCAATTACAAATTTGAAAAACTCGCAAAGTAGAGATGGAGGATTCACATGATTTTTAGGCTTGAGGAGGCATTCGCATAGACAGACTCATTCTGTGCTTTTCAAACAGCTTTGTGGACAGAGATTTAGTTAGATCTTGTGTAACCTCTTCAACAGATTTAGGTTCAACTTGTGAGAGTAAAGCAGTAGCTCTTACAATTCTTCTTCTTGTTGTAACTCCTGCTAATAGGTCACCTATGATCTGATTTTCTTGATGAGCACTAGTCCACGTTTTCTTTGGCTTTCTTTCTTACACAGTCTTAGTTGCAAAAGGATCTCTTTCTTCATCAATCACATACAAGTTTCCAGCTGTTCTCTTCCCAGCTGCAACAGTATTGCCTTCTTTACTCTTTACCTGGCAACCTGTTTTTGTGAATATTACCTTATGGTCTTCATTGCATAGTTTGCTGACAAATGCTAGATTATATCTGAGTCCTTCAACATATAGAACATCTTTCAGCTTTCTTCTTCCAATGTTTACTGACCCCTGACCACTGATGTTGAGTGAATCATCATTGCCAAACTTGACTCTGCCTTCTCTTGATTTGTTTAGCTTTGATAATTTACTCTTGTCTCCCGTCATATGCGAAGTGCATCCACTATCAAGGATCCACTGCTTATCCTTGCAATCAGCCTTCAGTGCAATTTCAGCTATATTAGCCACCTCCCTTTTTGCTCTATATTCCCTCTTTTGAATTGGTTGGAAGATAGCTTTTTCCTTTTTCTCAGCTTTGACTGCATCGCTTGTTTTCACTGTGCCATTAAGTGCCTTCTCTTGCTCAGGGAGAAGTGTCATGCATCTCTTGGCATTATGGCCATCCTGCCCGCACCTTTCACACTGTTCCAAGTCTGCCAATATAACAAACTTGTTCTTTGAAACTACTAGTTTGGGCTTCCACCAACAATCCTCGTCAGTGTGTCCTCGCCTTTTATAGTATGTGCAAGAACTCACGACAGGTGTTCTCTTCTGAATTTTGTACTGTCTCCCCCTGTATGCAGCATCGGATCTTCTCAAGTTGGAGACATATACTGGCCTTCTCCACCAACAGTTAATTGCCTTATGACCCCAAACTCCACAATAAAGGCAATGACTTTGAAACTGCCTCTTCTTGGGTTTGTTCACAGCTTGTCTTCTTCTGTTCATCACTTGCTGTGTAGGCAAAGTAGCTGACTTCTTTTCTTGTGTGAGTTTCATTTCATTCACCTTCTTCTCCTTCTTTTGTTCAGTCGTAGCCCTCTGCTAGCTGACTTTCTTTTCTCCATTTTTGTTTGCCACACTAGGTTGCTTCTTCAGATCTTCTTTATTCTCCGCTATCTTCTCCTGAGTCACAACCTTCTCTTTCAAGTTCTGTGGCACATTCTTATTTTCTTTAGCCAATGCAGCTTTAGATTGCTGCACTTTCTCTACATTCTTCTTTTCTTTTGCAGAACTTGTTTCTCCTATCATTTCAAACTTCTGCAAGTTCTCTTCACTAATTTTGAATTGTTGCTGGAGTCTTAGCAACTCTTTCTCCATTCCTTCAATTTTTGAAGCCCTTGAACCAAGCTCCATTGTAAGGTCTTCACATATCTTGATTTGTTCTTCAAATCTTCTTTTCAAGTCAATATGCTCAGCCCTTATTTCATCCTTTTGACTTTTAACTTCCTCAGACTTAACTTCAACTTGTTTTATATGGGCCTCCAACCTTCTTATGGTTCTGCCCCTTCTGACTATCTCCTTTAAAGCTGCTAGAAGCTCAGCTTCAAGATCTAGCTCTTCTTCATCAACCTCCTCTTCCTCTTCAGAGGTTGAACTATCACCTTTAGCTAATGCCATAAAGGCATGCTCATCTGATGATTCTTCATCTTCCTCTTCATCAGCTTCTTTTATCTAACTCACATAACTCTTAAATGAGTCTCTCTTCTTCCTCTGTGGGTTGGCAGTCTTTTTACTGGACTTCTTTGATTTGAATGATGATCTTCTCCATCTTGAATTCGGCTCATCATCATCATCCTCATCTTCATCATCAAGCTTCATTTTGCATTTAGAAGCAAAGTGTCCAGTCTTCCCACAACGATAACATCTCAAGGCCAGTTGTCCTTTTCCCTTCTTAGACCCTTTTTTGAATTTCCTTGTGAAGTAACCCAATACTTCACCTTCACTTTCTTCCTCATCATCATCATCATCCTCCTCCTCACTGGATGATTCTTTCTCTTCTTTTATCTTCAAGTGCTTTATAGCTTTGAAAGCTACCTCCTATGATACCTTTGTTGTTGCAGAGTTTTCAGCTGACTTTATTCTCATCTCATATGTAATGAGATTGCATTGGAGATCATGCAGAGATATAGAATTGAGATCTCTACTCTCCTCTATGGTTGCTACCTTTGAGGCAAACCTCTCAGGCAGAATTCTCAGAATCTTCTTCACAACAAATGAGTCCTTCTTGTTCTTCCCATGACTTCTCAAGTCGTTCACAGCATTAATAACCCTAGTGAAGACCTCTTGGACTGTCTCATTTTTCTGCATTCTAAGAGATTCATATCTCTCCTTGAACACTTGAAGTTTAGCCTCCTTCATTTTGCCATCACTTTCATAGATTTTCTGCAATCTATCCCATATCTCCTTGGCAGATTTGCAGTCCATAACTTTAGCATACTCAGCATCTGTCAATGCTGAAATGATGACGTTTGAGGCCTTCCCATTTATCTCAAACTACCTTAACTCCTCTGGGGTTGGGTCTTTACCTTCTTCCGGAGCCACAAAACCCTCCTGTACGCATTTCACCACATTCATGCCCATGGTTGCAAATACCACTTGCATTCTTGCTCTCTACATATGGTAGTTGGTTCCATTGAAGATTGGAACCTTCTTGCTGTAAGTGGTGCTAGTGCTGGTACCGGCTTCCATTTCTCAGTATGATGAATAAGTCAAACTTCTAGATCCCTTCAAACTAGTACACCAAGCTATTAAGCTTCAAACTAGTGAACTAGGCTCTGATACCAATTGAAGTTCCCAACTTCTCCCTAGGATCTACTAGTTTGTGATACTGAGAGGGGGGTGAATCAGTATCACCACAATTCGCAATTCACAAGTAAGTGAACAACTTCAACCTCTTCTTAAAAGCAAACTCTTTCTCAAACTCGACTAAGGTAGATCTATTGCTACCTACTAATCACAATAGTCCCCAAAGTCACCTTTCAGACACCTTGCCTAATAGACAATACGGATGTTCTTGATTAGGTCTTCGTTAGGTTATGGGTTGGCTGATACTTTAGCTGCGTTTACAACTCAATTCAAAACACAGAACGTAAAGCAAATTAAGGACACACGAGATTTACGTGGTTCCATCAACGTGACGTACATCCACGGTGGTAGGGACTCTCCCTTACCGAGACTATCCACTATACTTGAGAATTCAGGTTACAGTGGATGTCTTTAATTCTCTGCTCCTTTCACTATTGCAATTACTGAGCAAGTACAATACAAAGAGTGTCACTTACTGTGTCTACCCTTCTTCTAACTTGTCTTGCCTCTGTTGAATTGAAAGGCTGCTTCACTGCCGCTTAGAAGTTCACCGCAACGCTCTCTAACCTCTCTTGAAGAGGTCTAGAAATACTTTGAGTTCAATGCTTCGCTGAATTCCTACGTTGTATCACATAATTCCTGCTTTCACCGTCTTACGGTCTCACCCGTCTCCTTGTCTCACAATCTCACTGTCTCATGGCTTGCCTGTCCGTTTCTCTCTCTCCTGCTGTCCAGCCGGATTTCTCTCTCTTCGCTGGATTTCACTTTTCCGTTCACCGTCGGGTTTCTCTCTCTTCCCGCCGCTCTGCTCCGATTTGGCCGTTTCTCTCTCTTCCCGCCGGTCTGCTCTGATTTGCCCGTCGAGTTTCTCTCTCCTTCCGATTTGGCCGTATAGGTCTTTGCCGTCCACCCACTTTCGGCCGTCCAACCGTGTCGTCTCCTCACCGATCGTTGGTGTACCGGTGGTGTGCCGTTCCTCACGGGTTTCTCTCCTTCTCCGGTCTGCGTTTTCTCTCTCTTCGTCCATCGGCTGCATTTTCTCTCTCTTGGTCCGCCGGTTTGCTCGATTTTCTGATCGTCGATGGCTGCGTTTTCTTCTCCTTCCCGTCGACGGCTGCTCAATTGTTTCGGCCATCCACTCTCCTCGCCGATTGTCTCACTGTTATATCCGTTTCTCTCTTATCTTCGACGATGGCTTCACTATGCGGTACTGTTCACTCGACGGCACTGTTCACAACGGCTCCTGTTCACTCGATTCGTTCGGTGGTGTTCTTCCGTATAGGGTTTGGTGTTCACTTTAGTTGGTCGGTTATCTAGGTTTTGCTGAATGCTCAGTATTGCCGACTCACTGTTCTTTACCTTTTAAGACTATTATATACTCTACTCCATGAAACCTAATAGGGCTTATGCAGTGAATTTACCTTTTTGCCCTTCTACGTGGCTTCAATTTACTTGCACACATAAAGCTAATTGACAATAATTACAACCCATACAAGGCTGTGGAAACAACATTTTTTCTTTTTTTCTTTTTTTACTTCTACTAGTTATTAAACTGTGACTTTTCTACTCCTATGAAATTGCATATATATAGAAAAAGATCTTGCTTCTTCACAAGATACAAAATGAATTGGCAGGAACGTATTTCAACAATGAAAGTACGAACAGCCTATTAATAGTGGCAGCATTCTCCCTGTACTTTTGAACTCTATTGTTTCATCGTGGAATTCTTTGCCAGTGCTACGGAACTAACTATTCTATTAGAAAGTTGAATTAGCAACAATTATACAAATTTTCGAGCGGATGAGATCGGTCGAGTGGTATCAGTGTTCATTTTTCAAAAGCAGCATATAATATGTCTGCTCAAGGGTGTATCAAAAAGTAGCTGATGAGAAAAACAACCATTGGCTACTTGTAGGACGAACAGCAGCCAATTGATTAGTAATTCTTGGACTAAATTAGCCCTGATATATTCTATTTCCTTAACTCTCATTTGTGGTAATAAATACAAAACCAAATGTCCTAAATAGTTATTTTCATGGAAAGATATGAGGTAGACACACTATCTCTTAAACATAGTGTGGTTAATTATACCACACTACATAAATTACGGCAACTCAAGTGCTTGCCCTTTTTTGCAACATCCGAAATGTCAAGATTCTTTGTTCCTGATTAGAAGTGTGTAGACGCTAGTGATTGCTGGCTTTGCTTGAAAATATGCTTAATTGCGACCACTAAATATCATTGATATTAACACTGATCAAGCAGCTTGTGACGGGTGTATCAAGAACAATGGGTAGGTCCTTAGGTACGACTCAACTCCCACATCGGATAAGAAGATGGGGATCTTGGGTTATATAAACGTGGGCGCTGCACACCTCAACAGGTTGCCTTTTGGGGAGAGGGTAATGGCCCCGTGACAAAGTGGTATCAGAGCCAACCTAACCCCGACTCCGATGTCTGCCATCAAGCGCTCCACGTGAAAGAAGTAGGTAGGGGAGACCCCGATTCCCAACGAGCGAGGACGTCGATGGATTCGGTGGAGGAGAATGTGATGGGTGTATTAGGAACAATGGGTAGATCCTTAAATACGACCAGACTCCCACGTCGGATAGGAAGAAGCTCATACAGAAACGAATGTATACATGTTTATAAGACATTTGTCTTAAGTCTAATAAAAGAAAAGAATTAAAGGAGGCCTTGCGGTATGGCTTCAACAAATATGTGGGCAACTGGGGACTTGGATGGATTTGTGGAAATCTGTAGCTTGAAATTAATACTCAAAGTACCGCAAAGGCCCCCGAGTCCCACAATGACGTATTCATGAACCAACTAACCACGACCAGTATTCATAATCAAGGGCTGCCAAAGTCAATAAGAAAACAGGGGCTATCACTTCAAAAATAAATGTTATTGAAAGACTTCATCGTGGGATTCCTACAATTAATGTACAGCATTTGACTAGATACATACATGCTCGATCGAGGAAAACTCCAAGATCTAGACACTTTTTTTTTAACTAATATTTAGGTTTAAAGCGTTGTGGAAGCATACGGAATTCTTTTTTAAGTAGTTTTCCATTATATTTATATTTTTTTACTCAATTATTTTCTATTTTTCATCCATTATTAATGATTAATAATTTTTAATATTTTTAGTTCAAGCTTGTATTATATATGGCTAATCATTTTTGTGATTTGAGCATGATTTTTATTTGAAGTAGAATTAAACCAGGGGGAAAATGTAGGAATGATGGGGAGGGAATGGGTTGCAGTTGTCTGCAGTTATGTATTGAATGTGGAGGGAAGTGGGTTGCATTTGTATACAGATATGTATTGAAAAAGAAGGGAAATAATTAAATGAGTGTGATAGGTCGAATTTGTGATATTTAGCATTACTCAATAGTATACATATAAATCTATACATATTTTTTAATTTAAAAATTTCAGAACTCCAATGAACCCCCTTAAATAAAAAAATTTTTGGCAATTTTTCACCGTTAGGATATGAGGGACAAACTTACCGTATCACCTAATCTCTCTAATAATGAAACTGCGTCCATTTATTTTAATTTGGGTAACAAAGTAGTTGTTCCAACCTTTCAAGATCAATTTTGTCTTATGCAGGAATAGATTAGGGCATTCAACACCTCGATGGCTTCCGCACAGTGCCAACGTATGCATATATACCATCGACTACAAATTTTTTAACCCAAAATAATATTCCAAGAATATTCATGTATTGACCCTAATCAAGCAAAGCTAATGACTAATTACAAATAATAAATGTTTTAATAATTGTAAATAAAAGTTAGATATTTCAATTGTTAAGATGTACTCCACCAAAGTGATATAAAGTTTTTACGAATTTTTCTTTCTGACGAAATTTATACTATTTTGATAAAATTTTAAAATGAAATGTAGTACAATTATTTATTTAACAAGTAATTAATTTTTTTGTTCGTTTTGATTCTTTTGTATATCTAGCTTAGCTATATATAAAAGATGCACATTTTTTCAAAAAAAAAAAAAAGAAATCTTTATTGAGAAAAAAAAAATTAACAACCACACTTGACAGTCATAATGAACCAATATTATTGTGAACAGATTCTTTCTCAAAGTATAATGAAAGACATTGCATTATAGGTTATTTAATTTAAAGATAGATGCTTTGCTAGGCGAATTATGTTGCAAGCATTCTTAGATTTTATTTAAATGCCCTGATGGGTTGCTTATTGGCCCGTGCTCTTGATGTTCAAAAAAAAATATATTTAAATGTTATTTTAAATATTTGAAAAAAGAATTAAAAAAAGAATGATATGTTAAAATATTTTTTGTTATTCAAATAATTTTATTAATAACATACTTTCATATAATTAATTTTAAATTATATACAAAATTCAGTTCCATCAAATACAAAATTAAAAAAAAATTTGGAATATAAAAATGAGAAACTATCGTTGTTCGAATTATGGATAAATTAGCCCAATTAAATTAGAAGATTCCTTTTAATGTGGAAAAAGTCTGTGGCTGGAGGCAAATAAGGCCTCCAAGTCGCCCATATGATTGATGACTCTTGCCGTTATTGATGGGTCCACTTAATTATTTTGTCGAAACCTTCTTGCAAATTCATAGAAAAATTGATCTCAGACCTCCAAAATATAATGTCATATTCTGATGAAGGGTCCAGTCTATTAAACCTTCTTTATGGTAGAGATGACCTTGAGGTGAAGGATGGATGATAGAACAGCTTGAAATTAATACTCAGGGCACGGCAAAGGCCCACGAGTCCCACAATGTTGTATTTATGAACCAACTAACCACAACCAATGTTCGTGATCAGGGGTTGCCCAAGTCAATAAGAAAACAGGGCTATCATGTTAAATTAATTAACATGAGTGGCCCATGTTATTTAAAGTATGACCCAAAATAAAAGACCTAATATGATGGTCGGTTAGGCATAATGACAATTTAGGTCGTCGTGTTTAAAATCCCTCCACTCTCCCTATTAAGAATAACCGTTACAGGAAGAGGAGTATCTTCCCATTTAAGATAACTGTTACAGAAAGGGAGGATCTTCCCATTTAAGATGGGAGGATTTTCCTATTTAAGGTAACGATTACAAGAAAGGAATAATGTGCATATATATATATATATATATATATATATATATATATATATATACCATTACGGACTATTCCAATTCTCAACCATCAGAGAAAAAGAAAAGAAAGGGAAGAGTAGGAGAAAAGAGAGAAGCGTTCAGGAACGAACAGAAAGAGGATTCTCGTCTTTGCTACGGGACATCAGCATAATGGACAACGGTATGTTGATTTCAATTATAGTTTTATTGCTAGTATTCGCATAAAGAAAGATCCTGCATTATAGAAATAGGAATTTCATAAAGAGAAATTCTGGAAAAGTCTAACAATTGGTATCAGAGCGGGTCTGCGAATACTGCAATTTGTTTTTCATTTATCTGTTTGTGCCGTAGAGTATTTTAGTTTATTTTATTTATTTTTGCGTATAATGTAAAACGAAACGACGACGGGTGCAAAAATAATTTTTTTGGCCTCTTTTTCTTGTTGTGGACAATGAACGACGACGACCGGCGTTGAAAGGGGAAACGCCGGCCATGGAAAGTCTACACCGGCGAAACGACACGAGGACTATACGCCGCCGGACCCAAACGGATCTGGGTATGGCGGATCGGCTCCGATGAAGGCTGTGTTTTCGTTGTCGGTGGGAGACCCGAATCGATCGGGTATGAAGGGACGGCCTTCCGGTAAGGGTCGTGGTTCCAGGTATGGCAGAACCCGAATCGGATCTACTGGGTACGGCGAAACGAGGAGATCGTGATTCCGGTGACGCTACAGACCCAGATCGGTCTGGTCTGGTGGGTACGGCAGAACGGAAAGATCGCCTCGGGTATGGCCAGTGATCCGAGTCGGGCATGGGACTGGGACTGCGACGCCAGGCTTGCCAGTATAAGGTGTGCGCCGGTCGCTGGATTGTGCGCCGGTCGCTTGCCGGTGAGGGGTGTGCGCCGGTCGCTGGACTCTGCGCTAGCGGGTCGAGCGTAGGTTTGGCTCGGCGGAACGGGGCTTCGTCAACCCGTCAGAGACAACCCGGAGGCAGCACGCTGGCGACGCCCGCAGAACGATGGTACTGCCACCGAGGGTCATTCGGCTGGGGGGTGTGCTGCGGGCGTTGCCCGCAGCACGGTGGTACTGCCACTGTGGGTCAATCGGCTGGAGGCAGTAGTACGGTGGTGCTACCACTGTGCGTCACTCCTTGTACAGATGACGGTCGTTCGGCCGAGGGGCGTGTTGTGGGCGTTGCCCGCAACACAATGGTGTTGCCATTGTGGGTGTGTCACCTGTAGTATGGTGTTACTACGGGTCCTCGACCAGCGGTGAAGAAGAAATTTTCCAAATAGATGTCGCTACGTAAAGGAACCGGTTACTTGAACATTACGCCTACTGAACGGTGTTAACTCCCACGGAAAAGTTAAATCTTCGTAATGAAGATTTTTTTAAAGTTTATTAAATTCACATCAATATGAGTCAAATATTGAAAGCTTGTTAGTCACCAAAATGGCCTGGCTTTGAAAGGATTTGAACAGTTGATTGTGAATTTTAATTGTTCATTTTTTGTATACTAATAAAATGTTTAAAATGAACAATTGTGGTTATTAATTATGAAGTGAGGAGATCATTCAAAGATGGATCATTGCTTGTAATTAATGACATTAAAGGGGATTAATTGATATACTAGGTAAACGTGATTGTATATCCAAAGATAACATTCGTGTTAACTCTAGTATGATTGATTAATCTATTAAAGTATATTTAAATTAGCATCATTATTGATTAGAGTTATGTATTTGAGGATCACCTAAAGGTGAACTTAAATGCATGATTAAAGTTTGTAGTGTATCTGAATCCATTAGAGTTTCTCAAAGCATTAACGTATAAATTTGGATTATGTTTGTAGCTTCCAGTAATGTATTCACCTTAGACAATTCGATGATCAAATTCAATGGGCTGAACTATGCAGAATGGTTTGAGCATATTCAGTTTCATTTAGGTATATTGGGCTTGGACTTAGCAGTCATTTCGGATGAAAAGCCTGCAGCCATTACAGGGACCAATAAAGAATCTGATAAGTCTTTTTATGAGGCTTGGGTACGGTCCAATAGGCTGAGTTTGAATTTGATGCGGATGATGATAGTTGAAAATGTAAAGCTATCGATGTCTAAGACGGAAAATGCGAGGGAATTTCTGATGAGAATTAAGGAATACTCTCAATCAGATATAACTGATAAATCCATCGTAGGAACCCTAATGAGTGAGCTGACGACCAAGAAATTTGATTGGTCATAGCTCATTCATGATCATGTGACTAGTATGGCTAATCTAGCAGTAAGGTTGAAAACAATGGGCATGGATGTGAGTGATTCATTTTGGTTCAATTCATCATTAACTCACTGTCTCCTGAATTTGGCCAGTTCCAAGTAAATTATAACACTATTAAAGAGAAATGGAACTTTCAGGAAATTAAGGTCATGTTAGTTCAGGAGGAAGGGAGATTAAAGAAGATGAAGGATCACTCCATTCACCTCATCGTTCGTAATGATGCTAGTGGTAGCAAGTCTAAACCACATAAGAAAGGTAAGAAGAAGGACAAAGCCTCTATGAAAGTCACTAGAGGTCAGATCCAAAAGGATCAGAAATGCTTCTTCTACGAAAAGATGGGTCACTTCAAGAAAGTGCCCAATAATACTTGGTGGTTAGACTCTGGAGCTACTATTCATGTGTCACATATTATGCAGGGATTCCTTTCAATCCAGCCCATAACGGGAACTAAGAAGTTCCTCTATATGGGAAACAGAATGAAGGCACAAATAGAAGGAATTGGGACGTACAGATTGATCTTAGACACTAAGTGTCATTTGTATCTAGAAAAGTGTCTCTATGTTCCTGAATGTGCTAGAAATTTAGTTTCTGTTACAAAGTTGGATAAAGAAGGATTTAATCTTAAGATTGGAAACGGTGCATTTTCATTGTATAGACATTCGTACTATTATGGATCTAGTACTTTGATTGATGATTTGTACCGTTTTAATCTTGATGCTATGTATGTTGATTCCATATTTCCTGTTGAGCATAGTATAGGTAACAAACACAATGTGCATGATGATAGTTCTGCTTTCTTATGGCATCAAAGATTGGGTCATATATCCAAAGAAAGGATATTGAGGTTGGTGAAAGGTGATGTCCTGCCTCAATTGGATTTTACTGATTGGGACGTATGTATTGATTGTATGAAAGGGAAACAAACAAGACATACATCAAAGAACCCAGCCATGAGAAGCAGTGAACCTTTAGAATTGATACACACCGATATTTGTGGCCTATTTGATATCCCAACATGGGGTGGTGAGAAATATTTCATCACATTTATAGATGACTATTCACGGTATTGTTACTTATATCTACTGCATGAAAAGTCTCAATCAGTAAACACCCTAGAGGTGTTTATCAATGAAGTGGAAAGGCAATTAGATAGAAAAGTAAAAGTGATTAAGTCAGACAGGGGTGGTGAATATTATGGAAAATTCAATGAAAGAGGACAATGTCCTGGTCCATTTGCAAAACTTCTTGAAAGTCGAGGCATATGTGCACAGTACACAATGCTTGGTACACCACAATAAAATGGTGTAGCTGAAAGGCAGAATCGCACACTTATGGATATGGTTAGGAGCATGTTAAGTTATAGTACTGTACCTTTATCCTTGTGGATGTATGCATTAAGGACTGCTGCATATCTGCTGAACAGGGTTCCTAGTAAGGCTGTCACTAAAACTCCTTACGAGTTATGGACAAGAAGGAAACCCAGTATAAGACACCTTCATGTTTGGGGTTGTTCAGCAGAAGTGAGGATATACAATCCACATGAAGGAAAGCTTGATGCAAGAACCATTAGTGGTTATTTCATTGGCTATCCTGAAAATTCGAAAGGGTACAGGTTCTATTGTCCTAACCATAGTACTAGAATAGTTGAGTCTGGTAGTGCTCGGTTCATTGAAAGTGGCCAGTTCAGTGGGAGTGGGGACTCGCGAAAAGTGGATATTAAAGAATTACAAAATGAAAGATTCATAGTGAGTACTCCTACTCATGCTGGTATCCCCACACCCAGTGTTTCTACTCAAATTATTGTTCCTTATGTTGCATCACAGTCACGTGACATGCAAGGACAACAAAATGATACTCGAAACACGCAAAGTGAACACATAAGAGATGAACCAAGTGACAATGTTCAATTTACAAATGAACAAGTGATACCACAAGAAATGGCATTACGGAGGTCTACAAGACAGAAAAGGCCAGCTGTTTCGAATGATTATGTGGTTTACTCACTTGAGCATGAATCGGAATTGAGCATTAATAAAGATCCAGTCTCATTTAAACAAGCCATGGAATGCAATGATTCTGAAAGGTGGTTCAATGCCATGAAGGAAGAGATGAAATCGATGGATGTAAATCAAGTCTGGGAACTAGTAGAGTTACTTGAAGGATCAAAACGAGTTGGCTGTAAATGGGTCTTCAAGACCAAGTGAAACTCGAAAGGTAACATCGAAAGGTATAAGGCCAGACTTGTAGCCAAAGGTTTCACTGAAAGGGATGGTATTGACTATAAGGAGACTTTCTCTCCAGTCTCTAAGAAAGACTCCTTAAGAATTATTATGGCTTTGGTGGCTCATAATGATCTAGAGCTTCACCAAATGGACGTAAAGACCGCCTTTCTGAATGGTGACTTAGAGGAGGAAGTGTATATGGACCAACCTGAAGGTTTCGTCACCATCGGGCAAGAAAATTTGGTGTGTAAATTAAAGAAATCGATATATGGACTGAAACAAGCCTCCCAACAATGGTATATTAAGTTCAATAATACCATTACATCATACGATTTTGTAGAGAACACTGTTGATCGGTGTATCTATATGAAGGTCAGTGGGAGCAAGTTCATTATATTAGTCCTATATATCGATGACATTCTTTTGGCTGCCAATGACATGGGTTTGTTACATGATGTAAAGAAATTTCTCTCTGATACTTTTGAAATGAAAGATATGAATGAGGCATCCTATATGATAGGAATAGAGATATTCTGTGATAGATCACAAGGATTGTTAAGATTGTCTCAAAAAGGCTATATCGATAAAGTATTAGAGAAATTTAGAATGGAAAATTGCTCAACAGGAATAGTTCCAATTCAGAAAGGGGACAAGTTCAGTGAATTGTAATGTCCAAAGAATGATTTGGAATGGAAAGCGATGGAATCAATTCCCTATGCATTACTGGTTGGAAGCCTGATGTATGCGCAAATATGTACTCGGCCAGACATCTGTTTCGCAGTTGGAATGTTAGGCCAATATCAAAGTAATCCTAGAATAGATCATTAGAAAGCCGGAAAGGAAGTACTTAGGTACTTACAAGGCACCAAAGATTATATGCTTACTTATCAAAGATTAAGTCATCTTGAAGTAGTAGGCTACTTGGATTCAGATTATGATGGATGTGTAGACTTGAGGAAATCTACATCTGGTTACATGATTCTGCTGGATGGAAGAGCAGTTTCATGGAAAAGTGGGAAGCAGTCTGTCATTGCTACTTCCATTATAGAGGCTGAATTTGTAGCATGCTTTGAGGCTACTGTTCATGCATTATGGTTGCGAAATTTTATCTTAAGGCTTTGTTTGGTCGACAGTATAGAAAAGCCGTTAAGAATTTATTGTGATAATTCCGCAGTTGTTTTCTTCTTTAAGAATGATAGGTATTCTAAAGGTGCGAAACATATGGATTTAAAATACCTATCTATTAAAGAAGAAGTGCAAAACCATAGAGTGTCTATTGAGCATATTGGTACTGAATTGATGATAGCGGAACGTTAACTAAAGGTTTGCCACCGAAAACATTTATTGGACATGTTGATCGGATGGGCATTATGGACAGGTCCTCATTCTCTTGAAAGCCAATATTTTAGGATGCTCATATCATTGTGACACTCATGAATTCAATTAAGGTTATGGTTTTATTTGTGCTTTGTTATCTCTGTTCAGTTGTATACGATTATAGTTTGTGAGATAACTAATAGCATATATGGGAATGACAATTTAAAGTTTCAATGTTCCTCAGTAAGGTTATTGTGAATTATGATGATTATGTGATACATGGAAGGAATCATGTCGCTGAAAGATGTGTGACCGCCATGATCCAATCATTTTAATTCAATAAAGTATTGTGATTTGATGATCTTTAAGGATTGTGCGCACTTATCTGTTATTGATTCATCAAGTCATAACATGGGCCAAGTGGGAGATTGTTAAATTAATTAACATGAGTGGCCCATGTTATTTAAAGTATGACCCAAAATAAAAGACCTAATATGATGGTCGGTTAGGCATAATGACAATTTGGGTCGTCGGGTTTAAAATCCCTCCACTCTCCCTATTAAGAATAACCGTTACAGGAAGAGGAGTATCTTCCCATTTAAGATAACTGTTACAGAAAGGGAGGATCTTCCCATTTAAGATAACTGTTACAGAAAGGGAGGATTTTCCTATTTAAGGTAACGGTTACAGGAAAGGAATAATGTGTATATATATATATATATACCATTATGGACTATTCCAATTCTCAACCATCAGAGAAAAAGAAAAGAAAGGGAAGAGTAGGAGAAAAGAGAGAAGCGTTCAGGAATGAACAGAAAGAGGATTCTCGTCTTCGCTACGGGACATCAGCATAATGGACAACGGTATGTTGATTTCAATTATAGTTTTATTACTAGTATTCGCATAAAGAAAGATCCTACATTATAGAAATAGAAATTTCATAAAGAGAAATTATGGAAAAGTCTAACATATCACTTGAAAAATATGTTATTGAAAGGCTTCATCGTGGGATTCCTATGATTAATGTCCAGAGTTGGACTAGGTATATACATGCTCCATCGTGAAAAAATCTAATATCTAGTTTATTATTTTTTTTTATAAAAATTTATATTCAAAATCTTGAGAAAGCAGATAGAATCTTTTTTCAGTATTTTTTATTATATTTATATTTTTTTACTCATTTACTTTTTATTTTTTATTTATTATTATTGATTAATAATTTTAAATATTTTTAGTTCAAGCTTATATTCTATATGGCTAATATTTTTGTAATCAGAGAATGTTGGAAAAAGAAATGATATGGAAGGAAGTGGGTTGTAGTTGTACGTAGTCATGTATTGAATGTGGAGGAAAGTGGGTTGCAGTTGTATGTAGTCATGTATTTAATGGGGTGAAAAGTAGACTGCAATTGCACATAGTTATGAAATAGATAAGAAGGAAAATAATTAAATGAGCGTGATATTCATATATATGAAAGGACAAAATTTGCTGACATTAAATGAGTGTAATATACATAAATAGTTTTTTGATTAATTAATATACATAAATGCATTAATCTTTAATTTAATTAAATATAGTGAAACGGTCCTATCTTAAATCCTTATAAATTATAAATTATGAGTTTTAATTTAAAATAAGTCAAAAAAATTAGGATGTGAGTTATTTTTCTTTTTTAATACTTTTCATTATTTTAATTCTTAAAATTTCATCATTTTAGTAACATATTTTTATTTTTTTATTTTTTTAAGTTATCTTTAGTTATAAGATAAATTCAATTCATTTCAAAATTTTTATTTTACTTTCATTTGTTATGTGTTTAGATAGAAATTAATTAAATAAAAAATTTATAACCAAATCTTTAAATAGATTTAAACTTTGTTTTTGGTTGTTCAAAAAAAGGAACACATGATTTAATTATGATTTCATTAACAAATAATTAATTTTTTTGTCAATTTTATTCTCTTGCACATCTAACATATATTCAATCTAATGAAATTGTGAAAGTCATTAGTATAAAGAGGATTTTCATAAAAATCTAATGGGATTTTTTTTTTTGTAAATTCAAAATAATTTTTTACCAATTATAAAATTAATTTCAAAAACTTTTGATTAATATCTTATTTTCTAATTTTGTGTTCAAAGAAAACATTGGCTTAAAATACAAATGATGATACTCATCAAGATTTAAATTTTTTCAAAGCATATCCAAATATTGACTTATAAGTTATTTAATTTTGACAATAACATGGTTCAGAAAAGAAAAAACTATGCCTTATTCTAGATACATGTATATAAAAAATATATTAATAAAATTAAAATTTAAAAGAAATTAAAATGTTGTGGTGTTTTTTTTGTTGACTAAAATATATTAATAGCTTAATTTGAGATCTAGTTTTAAAAACCAAATACTAAAATCTTTCTAACTTATCAAATGGTTTATTAATAAAGAGAACGAGAAACTTATCTTTTATGGACATGTGGTTAGGTGCACTAAAAGTTGTCTTCATTTTTAACAAGTATCATTAGGGATGAAAAAGGTGATATGTTGCCTTGTATTATGCCAACTTGCAACATCTTCAAAATCCTGGTAGTTATCACTTCTTTTTGGACAAATGAATACCAATAAGGACTTGTATTAATTAGAGTTATCCCAGGTTATAATGGAATACAATGATCATATTGCCTTTGAGGTGGCAAAGGGGTAGAAATTTAGAAAATATTAGAAAACTGATCTGCCAATGCCTACACAAAAGGAGGTATATGCTTAAGTTCTATTTTGGTAAGTCTAAATATTGTGAATTAAAACTCTTTAGGAACATGAAAACTTAAGCTACAAAGTTAAATAGTGACACCTTGAACAAGATGGGCTAGGTTCTTGGTCATAATTTTAAGAGACATCATCTTAATGACTAGATTTTAAGCCCCTTCCAACATATGTCTTTTCCCATTTACTACAAACACCATTTTTAGCTGTTATAAAATTCCAACTTATATCTCTTAAGGTTTCCAGCCATTAAATGCCTAATATCATATCATAACTTCTTAAAGGAGATATATAGATATTTGAATGGATGATAGTGTCCTGTAGCACCCATTAGAAGTCTTTGCACACTATCTTACAACTTACATAACTAACATTTACTACCCTAATAGACAAGTTGCCTATGTCTTCTTAATGTCTACAAATTGGCTATTTGCAAGTCCAAAATATGTGTACTCCTCAAATCCACTAACTTATATAAAGCATTCTAACCTACATTTAGAGTAATCCTTATAATTTTATAATCTCTACCAAAAATTGCGTAGATTAAGATTTGCAAAACTCTAGTATAATGGTCTCCTTTTGTACACTTGCCACTAACTTCAATATTTTTAAGAGACTCATTACCTATTTTAATAAGAAATAACTTTTTTTTTTCTACATACATGTAATGGTCCCCTTTTGTATATACTTATGACCTTGCTCATACTTTTCATCACATTAGAGACACAACTCTTTTACTCTTTTCTCATCAAATTCATCATTACTTCTCATCCTATAATTCCTAGGCAACCAACCCTCCCTCGTAAGTACTCCAATAGGCACTGCCATACTAATCGTAGTCCCTATATTAGTATTAGTTGACTTGATAACCAAGGTATTTGTGCTTTTACCTGGTGTAGGAAGTATAAGTGGTAAGTGGTGTAGGAACTAGAGAAATTTGATAGAGTGTAGCATTCAGAAGAGTTGCTCCATTTGACTCCCTGAACAAATACTGCATCCGGTAGCTAGGAGTTCCATATAGCTGTGCAGAGTTGAAGACAATTGACTCTCGGTTCGCCCTACTGAGAACCCACAAAAAATCAAGATAGAGGTGGAAGGGAATTGGTTTTCAATGCATTACATATTGAAATTCCAGGGAAAGAGAGACACACTGCCTGTGATCGGCGTTCCCAAAAAGTGGTGCATAGCTTGCCATCTCAACAATATCACTGCATAGGGGAGAAAACAAAGGTCTCATGAAATCGCCAGATTCCTGATTAAGTAAAGAGGGGAATCATGGCCGGGTAGGATCGTATTTAAACTAGAGGCATCACGAAAGGCAACACGGCCTTGCACTCAGTGACGCAGGGCATGTTCTTTATGATCAGGTAAAAATAAAGAACAGGGCAGACAGCTTTGGTACAAGCAAACAACATCAATACAGATATCATCAAAGAAAATTCTGGATCAACTACAGCAAACCCGTTTTTTTCCAGACCAATGAGGAACCCAGCCTCAGCAATTGCAGCTAAAAGACTTCCTGCGCCGGCTTCTGTATCGTGCACAGCATATTCACGGAATACAAAGCTTTGTTACAAGATATTTACATGAAACTCAAAGTAATCGGCTGAGTAAAAATCAGATATATACGACCTGTAATATAATTAACTAGAAAAATGACATATCTATGCATAACCTTTTTGCAAGCTCTCATTTAACCCAAGTAATACTAAATGATGTAAAAATCATATATATACGCACTTTCCATAGTAAAATGGGAAGTTATATAATTCCAATTGAAGGTTTTAGATAGGCTACATAGAGAATCAAGGAGACAAAGGCCTCCACCCAAAAAAAAGTTGACAAGAATAAACAAAACCTTCAGTTGTTAGCCTAAATACTAGCTGAGGAGAATATTACAAGAGATTTTGATAAAACAGATGAAAAGTACAAGTAGAAAATACGGCCAAGGTATCAAAAGTTGAATTTGAGTCTCAGCAAGTTAGCTGCAAATTTGATCCTAAATAGTCACACCAAATATGGAGACTACATTCACAAATGTCACCTGATTTGGAACTATCAATGCATAGAAATATGTTCATACCTGGAAATCTCAGGAATCTAGGATTTATATCTGCAAGCATTTCAACGAGATCTTTTCGAAAACCATGCCCCTGTGCAATGATATGTGGAAATGTTTAGTTATAAACAAAATATATGTATTCTTAGGGCACAAAAGCAAGTAAGAAGTTTAGCAATAAAACGGAAGTTTAGAAACAGGAAACCAGCAATCTTTCTATTTTCCATCATTTTCCCTATACTATTGTAAACTAATTCTCGTAGAATACCTTCAATGTGTCCAATGGCATGGCTGAAACCTGATCAAACCATATCACCCCTTTTCTGGATGTTGTCAACTGAAGCCGTGCATTATGGTCTGTTCCTTGGGCTTCCAAAAGAACCTCGGCCTTAGTCCAGTTCACAACTTCAGACGCAGAGGCTCCGAAAGAACGCATGAAAAATTATAACTTCTGTTTTGCATGATTGAGAAACACTAACAGAATTTCAAGGTCGATTGAAATTGTGCTCACATGATATAGGCAGTAGCCAATTTCTGCAGCCCATTTGAGCTTGTCAATGATGCAGATACATTGATTGGTCCTAATGAACGTACATAGATAATCACCTTATAGGTCTTCCCTTGTTCTATATTCTGAAGAAAACAGAGGTCAAAAACCATATAGTTGTAATAAACATTCAGGAGTTTTTGATAGCATTGGATAAGAAAGACTAATTGAGAAACATACTGCCTCCATGATTAATTTTTGTGGAAGTAATTGAAACAATAGAACCGTATTGCTATACAAAAGGGTGGTCTGGAAACATAAGAGAGAAGAAACAGCACAGACGATCCACACATGACAGCGTCAGTGAGTTCTCACCATGCCCCAGAAGCCTGGATTGTATATGCCAACTCCACCAGCTGGACAGATATATTACTACCTTCACTTTCACACAGCACATGCATTCGTAGTGCAACCTTATTACGCTCAAAGCAGGAAGAACGGTCGGTTGATGCAACTAGGGATGAGTCGTCACCAATTTGAGACCAAGGATATATATTTGAAGGAGTATTAGGGCCTCCAGCTTCAAATCCTAGAAACAAAAAAGAAAAATCAGGAGGAAAATGGCACAGAGGATTCCTTAAAATTCTTCTAGACAAATATAAGGACTACATGGCTGAATTATGATAATTGGATCCAAATCTCAACGTAACACCCTTGAAACCAAGGCAAACAATTTGCTTATGGTTGTTTGATAAACTGAAAATGTTGTAATGGAACCAAAAGCATCTTGCCAGTGGTGATGAAATGTCAAAGCTCCAATTTTAAAGCTAAAGATATAGTTTTCAACAAAGTTTTACTACTTGATTGTTACAATAACTGATTAGAATTTTAACTAATTAAAATAGCTATGGGCTACTACTCTTTAACCACTTCCATCATTTTTGGCCTTGGCTTTGGTTTGATAATTGTCTTCTCTTCTTCAGTTATTTTTACCTGAGTCACAGCCTTCTCTTTCAACTTCTGCAAGTTCTTCTCACTCTTTTTGAGTTGTTGCTGAAGTCTCAGCAACTCTATCTCCATTTCTTCAATTGTTGAAGTCCTTGAGCCAAGCTCTATAGTAAGGTCTTCATATATTTTGATATGTTCCTCAAATCTTCTCTTTAAGTCAACATGTTCAGCCCTTATTTCATTCTTTTGACTTTCAGCTTCCTCAGACTTCGCTTTAACTTGCTTTATATGGGCCTCTAACCTTCTTATGGTTCTGCCCCTTCTGACTATCTCCTTCGAAGCTACTTCCAGCTCAGCTTCAAGATCTGACTCTTCTTCATCAACCTCCTCTTCCTCTTCAGAGGTTGAGCTACCACTTTATGTTGATGCCATAAAGACATGCTCATCTGATGAGTCTTCATCTTCCTCCTCATCAGCTTCTTTTATCTGACTCACATAACTCTTAAATGAGCCTCTCTTCTTCTTCTGTGGGTTGGTAGTCTTCTTGCTGGACTTCTTTGATTTGAATAATGGTCTTCTCCATTTTGAATTTGGCTTATCATCACCATCCTCATCTTCATCATTACCATCATCATCTTCATCATTAAGTTTCACTTTGCACTGAGAAGCAAAGTGTTTAGTCTGCCCATAACGATAACATCTCAAGGTCAGTTGTCCTTTTCCCTTTTTAGACCCCTTATTAAATTTCCTTATGAAGTAAGCCAACACTTCACCTTCACTTTCTTCCTTATCACCATCATTATCCTCAATGGATGATTCTTCCTCTTCGTTTATCTTTAAGTGTCTCATAACTTTGAAAGCTGCCTCCTTTGATACCTTCGTTGTTGTAGAGCTTTCAATTGACTTTATCCTCATCTCATATGCAATGAGATTGCACTGGAGATCATGTAGAGACATAGAATTGAGATCTCTACTCTCCTCTGTGGCTACTACCTTTGAGGCAAACCTCTCAGGTAGAATTCTTAGAATCTTCTTCACAACAGATGAGTCCTTCTTGTTCTTCCCATGACTTCTTAGGTCATTCACGGTATCAATAACCCTGGTGAAGAACTCTTAAACTGTCTCATTCTTCTGCATTCTGAGAGATTCATATCTCTCCTTGAACACTTGAAGCTTAGCCTCCTTCATTCTACCATCACCTTCATATATTTTCTGCAATCTATCCCATATCTCCTTGGCAGATTTGCAGTCCATAACTTTAGCATACTCAGCATCTGTCAATGCTGAAATGATAACGTTTAAGGCCTTCCCATTTATCTCAAACTACCTTAACTCCTCTGGGGTTGGGTTTTTACTTTCTTTTGGAGCCACAAAACCCTCCTGTACACATTTCACCACGTTTATGCCCATGGTTGCAAATACCACTTGCATTCTTACTCTCCACATATGGTAGTTGGTTCCATTAAAGATTGGAACCTTCTTGTTGTAAATGGTGCTAGTGCTGGTACTGGCTTCCATTTCTCAGTATGCTAAACAAATCAAACTTCTAGATCCCTTTAAACTAGTACACCAAGCTGTTAAGCTTCAAACTGGTGAACCAGTGCTCTGATACCAATTGAAGTTCCCGAATTCTTCCTAGGATCTACTAGTTTGTGATATTAAGAGGAGGGGTGAATCAGTATCACCACAATTCGCAATTCGCAGGTAAGTGAACAACTTCAACCTCTTCTTAAAAGCAAACTCTTTTTCAGACTCAACTAAGGTAGATCTATTGCTACCTACTAATCATAATAGTCTCCAAAGTCACTTTCCAGACACCTTGCCTAATAGATAATACGGATGTTCTTGTTTAGGTCTTTATTAGGTTATAGGTTGGCTGATACTTTAACTGCGTTCACAACTCAATTCAAAACACAAAACGTAAAGCAAATTAAGGACACACGAGATTTACGTGGTTCCGTCAACGTGACGTACATCCACGATGGTAGGGACTCTCCCTCTACCGAGACTATCCACTATACTTGTGAATACAGGTTACAATGGATATCTTTAATTCTCTGCTCCTTTCATTATTGCAAATACTAAGCAAGTACAATACAAAGAGTGTCACTTACTGTGTCTACCTTTCTTCTAGCTTATCTTGCCTCTGTTGAATTGAAAGGCTGTTCCACTGCTGCTTAGAAGTTCACCGCAACGCTCTCTAACCTCTCTTGAAGAAGTCTGGAAATACGTTGAGTTCAATGTTTCACTGAATTCCATCTTTATGTTATTTCACACAACTCCTGCTTTCACCGTCTCACTGTCTCCCCATCTCCTTGTCTCACGACTTTATTGTTTCACAGCCTACCCCACGCTTCCGGTCTGTCACGCACATTTTGGTCTCACGCCCCACGACTCACCTGTGTGCTTCTCTCTCACCGTCCAGCCGGATTTCTCTCTCCTACCATCGGATTTCTCTCTCTTCTCACCGGATTTCTCTCTCTTCGCTGGATTTCACTTTTCCGTTCACCATCGGGTTTCTCTCTCTTCCCGCCGGTCTGCTCCGATTTAGCCGTCGGGTTTCTCTCTCTTCCCACTCTGGCTGTATAGGTCTTTGCCGTCCACCCACCTTCGGCTGTCTAGTCGTGTTGGGTTTCTCACTCTGATGGTCTGGTTTTTCACTCTCTCATCACCTTCCTTAGCTGCCTTTCGGCCGTCTTACGTTCAATGTTCAGCCCCCCCTTCGGCCGCCTCCTTCTCTCTCAACGTATTTGCCGTGTTTGCTCAATTTTTTGACCGTCGATGGCTGCGTTTTCTTCTCCTTCCCGTCAATGGCTGCTCAATTGTTTCTGCCATCCACCTTTGTTCTTCGTTTAGCCCGGTCGTCGACCGTCTCTCTCCTTCTTGTCGACGGCTACCGTTTTCTCTCTCTCTTCCAAGTTTTGACAGTTTCTCTCTCTAGGTTTTGCCTTGCCGGATACACTATTCAATTTCCGACAACACTGTTCAATTTCGACAACACTATTCAATTTCGACAATATTGTTCAATTTCGACAAAACTGTTCACTACGACTACTCTTTTCTTTTGCAAGTGGTGTTCTTCTGTGTAAGGTTTGGTGTTCTCTTTGGTTGGTCAGTTGTCTAGGTTTTGCTGAATGCTCAATATTGCCGACACACTGTTCTTTATCTTCCAAGACCTTTATATATCTCTTCCATGAAACCCTAATAGGGCTTATGTGGCGGATTTATGTTCTTGCCCTTATGCGGTAGATTTACTTTCTTGCCACTCCATGCGAATTTACGTTCTTGCCCTTCCATGTGGCTTTACCTTCTTACCCTTCTATGTGGCTTTACTTTCTTGCACACTTAAACCTAGTTGACAACAATTACAACCCATACAAAGGGGTTGCCTATAAATATACATTTGTTTTTTTTTTTTTTTGCCAAATATATGAACTAGATGATCACATAAAAACCTATTTACAAAATTTCCTACAATTTGCATCCTTGACACAACATAAGCCATAAACGCTAAGCCTACTTCATTGAACCTAACACCACCCATGATATGCCTTACCACCTCATAAACTTGCACACATTGCCCTTATAGCCCTACAATGATGAAGCAAGCAAGACATTAATTCTTGTTCTA
>JAGSHU010000071.1:0-25582 GCA_021533255.1 Ceriops tagal | reverse complement strand
AGTTAAAGATACTAGGAAGCAAACTTTGCCCATCAGATGAATTCAATGTAATTATTACTTTATGAATATATATGTAAACTATAATTAGCATTTTGATTAAGTAATTAACTTAAATGATTAAAATTAAAATAAATCAAAAAATATTATACAATACAAAATTTTTGATGTAAGATAAGGATACCTTAATAAAAAATATTATGTTATATTATAATATTATTATTGATTACATGTTTATAGTCATTTGTTACATTTTTATAATTAAAAATAAAAATTACAAATATATGTTAAGGAATTCACCTTTTTTTAATGAGATCCAAATAATTTATTATCTTTGTGCATTAAGCCTCTAATGTGAAAAGCAAAAGGATAAAAAATAGATAGAAGCCACATGGTTGAGATCATGGCCATTGAATAGGTCACGTTGAGCACTAACTTTATATCAAATTGTTGTAGAAAGTACAATTATTAGTGTTAAATAAAATTAGCAACAAAATGTTTAGTGATTTAAATAGAAAGGAGTAATGAGTTGAGTGAACATAATTTATTAAAAAATAATAAAATAGGATAAACCATAACTTTGAGTGTCTCATCAAAGCATCTTATTAGTAATTGTTAAGTTATTATTTATTTTTTCCTTTTTTGATTTTTGGTCAATAAATCTAACACATCACTATTAATAACTAATATATATTTATAATTTAATTTACTATTTAAGACAATTAAATCCACCCAATGTCATATATACATAAAAAAAACAAATAATTTAAGTGAGTAATATCAACAATAACAATCATGACTAGCTTAATGGTATCAGTAAAGTATTTGAAATACTTTGTTTTTACAAATAAAAAGTAAAAACTCTTTTATTGGAAAAAAAAGATGGTAAACCTTTTTTGAGTATAAATGTAAAGTTCATATAGCAAGTTCATTCCTATTAAGATATTGATGACGATAATAAAACACATTTTAATTATTTTTTTGTTTCAAAATTATTGATATTTATATAAGCAATATTAGTGGATAAAGAAATTCTATTAGAGAGGGGTTAAAGTGAGTTGATGGGTGAGATTTACAAAACACAAAATATTATCTTTTTAAAAAATCCATGTAAGTTTTTTTTTTTTGCAAGAAAGTTCATGATTTTATAAAAACAATTGTTAATAAATATGTGAAACACACCTGCCAATTCATTTCCAAATCTCCTTTAATTATTTTTTTTACTTACAAAATCACACTTTATTTATTTTTCCTAATTGTTAAGAATAGATTAGAAAAGAGACAATTTGGAAATAGGCTTAGAGGACTTTATTAGTACATTTATTTCGTTAGTCAATACATGTTATCAAAAAAATAGTATTATGGTCAACGATCTAAATGTCAAATTAACATATATATATATATATATATATACTAAAGAAAGTCACAACCCTTGTTATAGTACTAGATAAGTTAAAACAATAAACAATATTTTTAATTTTTATATACAAAATAAATAAAAAGAATGTGATGTAAAATCTAATAGATTAGGCATTATATGTTTAATTGGATTTTGAGTAATCTCAATTGTAAGCTTTCTATCACCGTATAAGTTTATAGAAGCATTTTGTAAAAATTTGATTTCTTCCAATAAACTCCTTAGCTAAAGCAACTTGCATAGTCCTTTCACCAAGCTTCTGAACTCAGCCTCTACACTTGTTAAGGCAACCACCTTTTGTTTTTTACTTCTCTAAGCAACCAAATTGCTAGTAAAAAATGTGAAATACCCTAAGGTAAACCATTTGTCAGTAACATTCCTAATCCTACCTACATTTGTATACCCATCAATGTTTAAGTGACTATATTTTTTGAACATAAGACCTTTTATTGGGACTGATGTTAAGTATCTCAGGATTTGATACACTAAATTCATATGATTTGCATTAAGATTCAACATAAATTAACTCACCAAGCTAACAAAGTATGCAATGTTTGGCCTAACGTAAGACAAATATATTGATTTCCTTTTAGTTGTTAGTACCTTTCCTTGTCCATTAAACTTAAATCCAAACTTTGTCCCAATCCATAATGCTAAACTATTAGAGTCTTTATGGATTTACAATCTAGCATTCCTATCTTTGCTAAAAGATCAAGAACATATTTCCTTTGTGAAAGAAAAATGCCTTGTTTTGATTGCACTACCTTGATGCTTAAGAAATATTTCAACCTTGCAAGATTTTTCATTATAAACTTTTTTACAAACTATTTTTCTAACTTAATGATTTCCTTAGTATTATTTCCTGTGATTATCATATCATCAACATAAATAATAAGTGTTGTCACCATTCCTTTCCCATGTTTTAAGAGCAAAGTGATGCAGTGTTTAGTGGAAAAAAGGCTAATACTTCGATTAAACCTAAGAGAATAATATTTTTCAAAAAGAAAGATAGAGATAAAACAAATACTTTATTGATATGTAATTCACTAAAATGCTTTAACCCTTTGAACTTACACATATTTATAGATAAAATTAACTAATTAATTGTAAAAATATTCTAATCTAAATGAAAAAATTCTTTAATAACTAATTAGAAAAATATCTAATTAAATAAAAAATGATTAAAAATAGAAAATAAATTTCTTAAATAATTTCATAGAAGTATGAATAATGAAATTATATCCTAAATAGTAAAATTATCTTTAGGAATCAAGTTTTTTGGAATTTTCCTTTGGACTTTTAATAAACCCTTTGATCTATAAGGTTTTGGGCTACCCATTCTATATTAGTCCCCTCAATTTGAGAAAAATTTATCCTCAAGTTCAAGTCATGGTTTGGATAGAGAGGCTTATCTATTAAATAGAATATATAAATATTTGTAATATTGAAGGTCCTTGAAATTCCCCATTCTAGAGAAAGATCGATCATATATGCATTGTTATTAATTTTCTTTAATACCAGATAAGGACCATACTTCTAAGGATACAACTTGTTATAGGAACCAATAAGGAATCGCTCCTTATGAAGGAACACCATTACCTAGTCACTCTCTTAAAACAATTGACTCATTCGATGTTTGTTCACAATTCTTTTTTATTTCTCATTAATGATCTTTAACTTCTGTTTTATCTTAACTTGGATAAATTGCACTTGTTTTATAAGTTACTTAACTGCAATGCTAAGGTCTGGGGCTCGAGGAAATCTAACCAAATCTAGAGCATGTTGTGGATATTTAGTATAAACAATGGAAAAAGGAGACTTCCTGTAGCATTGTGTATTACATTGTTATATGCAAACTTAGTTTGAGTTAAGGCAAAGTCCCATTACTTCAGCTTGTCTTCACAAATACTTCGAATAAGATTATTTAAGATCCTATTAAGTGATTCAATTTGACCATCTATCTAGGGTGAATTGTATTGTTGAACCTTAAGGATGAATAAAATGGTTTCCATAAAGTGATCCAAAAATGACTAAGAAATCTTGTATCACAGTTAGAAGTGATGGATTTAAGCACTCTATGTAAGTGTACTACTTCCTTAAAGAATAGTTGAGCTACATTTGAGGCATTAGACATCTTTTTGTAAGGAATAACATAACCCATTTTAGAGAACTTGTTAGCAACAACAAACATAGTGTTTGTTAAACTCATCTTTGATGGCTAATGTTGAATTTGTTATCAATACCATCTCACATAGTTGTATATATTGATTTGATGTTATGAATGTCATTGAGATGCAGAGAGGTTATTGGATAAAAACGGTAATGGTAAGTCAACCATGAAGTTAATGAGTCAATGTTGACTATTGACCCTAAATTTTAGGAGTCAAGGCTGATCGTTGACCCTTGACCCTTGACCATTAACCCTAAATTTTAGGAATCAAATTTGGTAGTTGATTGTAGGGCAATCTGTGGGAATCAATGTTGGTTGTTAATGATTGTGTAACTCTAATCTTAAGGCTCTATAAATAACCCCATGCAACTTGTAAGACAAATATGTGTGCTACAGATTTTTTAAGAGAGAATTGCAAACCTAAAGGCAGCCACAAAGAGAGGTGAATGGCAAAGGGAGTTGTAACCAAGGAGAGGTGTAACAGTTGACCACACTAAGGAGAGGTGCAGCAATCGACCACACCAAGGAAAGATGTAGCAGTTAGCCACACCAAGGAAAGGTGCAACAGCCGGCCACACCAAGAAGAAGGTGCAACAACCAGCCACACTGAGCAGTAGCTGGAAGACCAAACCAAAGAAAAGGAGCAGTCAGAAAACCTAACCAATCAAGGAAGGTATAGCAACTAATAGCCACATCAAACCAACAAAGGAAAAGGAGTGCAGTAGTCACACCAAACCAGTAAAGGAGAAGGTGTGCAACAACCACACCAAACCAGAAGAAACGGTGTGCACAGTAGCCATACCAAAGAAAGAAGAATACAATAGCTGACCAACCCAAAAGAAGAAGGAACCTATTGTAGCAAGAGTAGCAACAAGCTTCAGCAAAAGGTGCAGGCAAACCAGCAACCCATAACACTAGCTGCAACCTGCAAAAACCAGCAAGTGATCCTAGCAACTACAGCACATCCAACAGGTGATCCTAGTGACTGCAACACGTCTAGTAGCCGATCCTAGCAATTGCAGCACGTCCAGTAGGCAATCCCAACTATAACAGTACCAACATCAAATCCAATAAACAATCCTAGCAATTACAGCACCAATAGCAAGTCAAGTAGGCAATCTTAGAAATTGCAACATGTCCAGCAAGCTGTACCAATAATTGTAGTGCCAGCAGCAAGTTTAGCAGGCAAAACAAGCAATTATAGCACCAACAGCAAGTCCAGTAAGCTATACTAGTAGCATCTACAAGTAGTAACAGTAGAACATGCAAGCAGCAATAGTAGCCCGTGCAGGCAGTGAGAGCAACCCATGCATATACAAGCAGCAACAATTAAATATGCAGACAATGATAACAGAATGTGTAGGCAATGATAGCAGCATATGCAAATAGCAATAATAAAATGTGTAGGCAGCAACGACAACATATGTAGACAGCAATAGTAGCATGTGTAAACAATAATAGCAACATGTATAAGCAGCAATAGCAACACGTGCAAGTAGCGATAGCAGCGCATGCAAGTAGCAATAGTAGCACATATAAGTAGCAATAGCAGAACATGTAGGCAGCAATAGCAGTACGTATAAGTAGCAATAGCAGCATGTATAGGTAGCGATAAAAACATATGCAGGTAGCAATAGCGACAGGTTTGACAGCTTGCAGTAGTAAAGGAGAAAGTGTGCCCCGGCAGCAAGTTTGGTAACTTGTGGCAGTAGAGGAGAAAACTTGCCAATGCACTAGGGGAGGTAGCACCAGTAGTAAAGGAGAGATCTTGTCGAGGTAGCAAGTAAGGCAACACCGGCACTAAGGGGAGAGAACTTGCAGCAGAGATAATCAGTAACAGAGAGAATCAGTAGAGGGAGAGAACCTATAATAGAGATAACATGCAATGAAGATAACCTGCAAAGAAGAAACCAGCAAAGCCTGAGCAAAGACCGACAATAAGGAAGGAGAAGATCCGTGTTCTACACTAGTAGCCTGTGCACATTGAGTGATCTTTCTCAGGAAAATGTTAGTTACTAAACTCTTAATAAACTTGCTGAAAAAGGGTGGGATACTCTTGAAGTGATTGGGAGATCAATCTATTGAGTGATTGGGAAATTATCTCATCTAGTGATTAGGAGATCAAACCTTTAAGTGATCCGAAGATTATTGTAAGTAGTTAAGGAGTAGTCTTTCCACAAGTGGTTAAGGAGTGATCCTTCCACAACCAAAATGTATCCCTTGATAATAAAAGTGGATTGTGTGATTTAGGAGTGATCCTATCACATCGTGGACGTAGCTTACACATTGTGGGTGAACCACGTAAAAATTGTCGTGTGTTCTTGGGTGTTTATGTTTGATTAATATTCATATGGCCACTCTTACATAAAGGAGAAAGATAAAAAATTGGCTTATTGACTTTAACAAGTCATAGATGTTAATTCAAAAAAATTTATAAAAAGTGTGAGTTTCACACTGATTCACCCCTTCCCCCTCTCAGTGTGAGACCTAAAAAGGTCTTCATCAAATGGTATCAGAGCCAGTTCCTTTATTGATCCAATTTGCTTGCTTCGATCTGAAGTTGTTTATTACTACTATAAATTTTTATCTTTACTGTTGATTAATATCATGGATAACATGAACAGTGTTAACAGCAAGAGCATCCTTACTTTTGATGGATAGAATTATCAGTTACGGAAGAATAGAATGCTCCCATATCTGATGTTACTTGGTCTTAATGTGTTTAAGTCTGCTGTTGATGGCTTCATCCCTGTTACTGAAGGTGATGTTATGATACCATCTAATAAGAAAAATTTTGAGTGTGATAGAAAAGAAAGAAATGCCTTATATGCCTCCTTATCAACAAAGAATTCACCAAAATAATTGGGTGTAACACAGCTAAGCAAATCTGGGACAAATTAAAGAATATTTATGAATGAGATAAAATTATGAATGAAGCTAAGTTACAAATCTGGAGGAATAGATTCGAAAACATAAAGATTTAGAATGATGAGTTTATGGATGCCTTCTTCATAAGAGTCAATGAAATTATGTGCTCCATCAGAGGCTATGGAGAGGAGATCAACGATGCTACTGTGGTAAGGAAGATACTTAAAACCTTATCGAAAGCTTACAATGCCAAAATTTCCTTTATAAAAGATAGAGATCTAGAAAGGCTGCCCTTAGATGTGCATAGCATATTAATGGCTTATGAAATAAGAATAGTCCCGATGAAGAAAGAAAAGGAGTTTGAGGTAAAGAAGGAGCTGGCATTCATGGCATTAAAGAAATTAATGATTAAAAACCAAGAAGAAGAATCTGACAACAGCTCAAAAGAAGATGGTCATCCTCAACTGGATAAAGTTTTGGCATACATTACCAACAATATGAGGAAAGGAAAAGGGAAGTACAAGGGAAAATTACCCTTGAAGTGCTTTAGTTGTGGAGACATAGGGCACTTTGCTGTAGATTGCCCAATGAGAATAAAAATGATAGTGATGATGATGATGAGCCAGTCCCAAGGAGGAGAACAAAGAAATCTAGCTATTTTAAAGTTGGAAATTCAAGTGCCAAAGGGAAAAAAACAATTCTTCATATCTAAAAAAAGGAATTTTCTAAACAAGTTGGATGAAGAAGATTCTAAAGAAAAAGTTGATGATGATTCCGATGATGATACTACAAAAAATGTGTTGGTTGCTCAAGCAAATAATGATAAAGAATCTTCAAGTGAAGAGGAATCAACCGAAGAGAAAGAGGATGAGTTGGTGCTACAACTTAAGAATGAATTAAGAGCTTATTTGTACAAAAATAGTAAGTTGGAAAAAGAGGTAAAACATCTCAAGAAGTTGTATGAAAACTTTGCTATTGATGAATCTGATCTCCAAGTGAAAAAAAAGAAGTTTAATGCAAAAGAGAAGGAGTACTTGAAGAGAATTGAGGAGTTGATCATACTTGAAGCAAAGCAAGGCAAGATACATAAAGATCTTGGCACTAAGGTGATTACACAAGAGCAAAAGGTGTTAATTTTGTAAGCCAAGCTCCATAAGGCTAAGTTCGAATTAAGGAAGCAAGAAGAAAGCTTTATGTAGGTTATGGAAGTGAAAGGAGAGTCATTTTCAACAAATGCCATTAAGGAAGATGCTACCAGAAATTTAAATGAGTGTTTAAGTAATCAAAGACCTTATTCCATGGGGAAAAAAGGACTTGGCTATATTGAAAAGCTGAGTGAGAAAGTAAAAAAGAAGAAGAAAATTGTGTTTGTGCTTGAAAGCAAGCACAATGACACTATAGAAAGTAAAAAAAAAGAGAAGAAAATTGTGTTTGTGCTTGAAAGCAAGCACAATAACACTATAGAGAAGAGAAACCAACCTAAGTTAAAATGAATTAGGAAAGACATGGTGAAGACTTCCATCCAAAGGAGATAGGCTGTGAAAAATGTAGAGAAAGTTGTCATAACAGTTGCTGAAGATAAGAGACATGAACTTAGTGAAAGAAGAAAATCTAGATTCAAAGAATTTTGCTAGAGCTGTGGTAAACATGGGCACAAGGCTAATCTGTGCTAGAGTACTTGGTCTATAATTAAAAGGAATGTGAGACATGAGTCTAAGGGGAGACTCTATCAAGAAAGGAGACAATCTCAAGTGAAAAAAAGTCATATTCCATTGAGAAATAGTTTTGATTTGCTGGAAGAACTTTATAAAAGATGCGAAAGGGTTGGACACACTAATGAGGAGTGCTTGACATTGCTGCCTAGTCAAAGAATACAAAGGAGAATACCTACACATGCCCCTATATTTGGCCAACCATTACTGCCTAGTCAAAGAGTGCAAAGGAGAACACCTACACATGCTCCCACATTCGACCAAAGAAGAAAAAGAGGAAGAGAAACGTCTATGGTTGTGGAAGTAGCCTTAAAAGCTTTCAAGAAGGAAAATCCATGGATCCTGGATAGTGGTTGCTTTTTATATATGACAAGAGACTCTAAGATGTTAAAGGGAGTAGCAAAATATAATGGAAGATCAATCAAATTTGGCAATAATGATGTCTTAAAGATTCAAGGTATCGATGCTACTGAAATTGGTGCAAAAAAGCTAAAATCAAAGAAAGTGCTTTATGTTGAAGGGCTAAAACATAATTTCATCAGTGATAGCTAGGATTGTGATGATGGACATGAAGTTACTTTCAACAAGAGTGGCTGTACAGTAAAGAGATTATGTGACAATGTTATTTTTACTAAGGGTGAAAAAACAAATGGAAACTTATACCAAGTTTTCAGAAGCAAAAACACATGCTACATGAGCACCAATGGTGAGAACATATTGTGGCATAGAAGATTGGGACATCTTGGACAAAAGAGATTGAACTTATGCATCTAGCCACCCCCTAAAGGCTAAGGTATGCCTTCAACCCCTCTCCCTTTCCCTCTTCTATTGTTCTTTGGATTTGTTGTCAAAGGGGGAGATATTTTGCATAAATCCAAAAGTATATATTGATTAAAGGGGAAGCAGCTTGATAAATAAAGGGGGAGAAGCCAAAAAAGAGAGTTAAGGGAGTTGTACAAGGAGAGCTATAAATGACAATGTGCAGGGGGAGTTGTGAATGTCCAAGGTTGCTTATTCTTTGGATTTAATGTGTTGCTAATAAATCCAAAGGGGGAGATTGTTGAGCCCATCTTTGATGGCTAATGTTGGATTTGTTGTCAACACCATCTCACATAGTTATAAATGTTAATTTAATGTTATAAATACTATTGAGATGTAGAGAGGTCATTAGGTAAAACCGGTGATGACAGGTCAACCCTGAAGTTGATGAGTCAATGTTAACCGTTGACCTTAAATTTTAGGGGTCTAGGCTGATCGTTGACCCTTGACCATTGACCCTAAATTTTAAAAATAAAATCTGGTCGTTAATTGTAGGGCAACCTTTGGGAATCAATGCTGGCCGTTAATGATTGTATAACCCTACTCTCAAGGCTTTATAAATAGCCCCATGCACCTTGCATGACAAATGTGTGTGTGCTGTAGAATTTTTAAGAGAGAACAGCAAACCTAAAGGTAGCCACTGGGAGAGATGAATGACAAAAAGAGTTGCAGCAAAAGAGAGGTGCAACTAGCCACACCAAGGAGAGATGCAGTAGCCGCCCACACCAAAAAGAGGTGTAGCAGCCGTTGATACCAAAGAGAGGTACAGTAGCTACCCACACCAAGGGGAGGTACAGTAACCGACCACACCAAAGAGAGGTGCAGTAGCCAGCCACACTAAGGAGAGTCGTAGTAGCCAGCCATACCAAAAAAAAGGTGCAGCAGCCAGACACACCAAGGAGAGTAAAAGTCAAAAAACCAAACCAAAGGAAAGGAGCAACCAAAAAACCAAACCAATCAAGGAAGGTGTAGCAGCCAGCAACCATACCAAACCAACAAAGGAGAAGGTATGCAGCAACCACACCAAACCAGAAGAGAGGGTGTGCAACAGCCACACCAAAGAAAGAAGAAAATAGCAACTAACCAACCCAAAAGGAGAAGGAACTTATTGCAGCAAGAGCAGCAACAAGCTTTGGCAAAAGGTGCAGGCAAACTAGCAACCAGCAACACCAGTTACAACCCGCAACAACTAGCAGCAGCCCATAATAACCACAAATGATCCCAACGATTACTGCATGTCTAGCAAGTAACCCTAGCGATTGCAGCATGTCCAGCAAGCGATCCCATGTCCGACAAGCGATCCCAACGATTGCAGCATGTCTAGTAAGCAATTCCAACGATTGTAGCACGTCCAACAGGCAATCCCAGTTATAACAGCACCAGTAGTAAGTCCAGTAAACAATCTTACCAATTATAGCACCAACAGCAAGTCCAACAAGTGATCCCAGAAATTGCAACACATCTAACAGGCTATACCAATAATTACAGCACTAGCAGCAAGTTCAACGGGCAAAACCAACTGCAGCACCAGTAGGCTATACTAGCAGCAAGCGTAGGCAGCGATACTAGTACGTACAGGCAGTAATAGTAGAACGTGCAGGCAATGATAACAGCCCATGCATGTGCAAGCAACGACAGCAGAACATGCGGATAGCGATAGCAAAACGTGTAAACAACGATAGCAGCACATGCGACAGCAATAACAGATCGTACAGGCAGCGATAACAACACATGCAGATAGTAATAGCAGCACATGTAAGCAGTAATAGCAGCACGTACAAGCAATAATAGCAGCACACATAGGTAGCGATAATAGCACGTGCAGGTAGTGGTAGCAACACGTGCAGGCAGCAGTAACAACAGGTTCGACAACTTGCAGCAGCAGGTTTAACAGCTTGCAATAGCAAAGGAGAAAACGTGCCTCAGTAGCAAGTCCGGTAGCTTGTGGCAACAGAGGAGAGAACTTGTCAAGGCAGCAAGGGAGGCAACACCGGCAGTAGGAGAGGCAGTACCAGCAGTAGGGGAAGAGAACATGTTAAGGCCAAAGGAGGTAGCACCAACAGTATAAGGAGAGAACCTGCTGAGGCAGTAGGGGAGGTAGAACTGGTAGCAGAGGAGAGATCTTACCAAGGCAGTAGGTAAGGCAATACCAAATAATAGGGGGAGAGAACTTGCAACAAAGATAATCAGCAGTCGAGAGCATCAGTAGGAGTAGAGGACTTGCAACAAAGATAACCTACAGAGAAGAGACTGGCAAAGCTTGAGCAAAGACTGACAATGAGGAAAGAGAAGATCTGCATTCTACACTAGTAGCCAATGCACATTAAGTGATCCTTCTCAGAAAAGTGTTAGTTACTAAACTCTTGATAAACTTGTTGAAAAAGGGTGGGATACCCTTGGAGTGATTGAGAAATCAATTTGTTAAGTGATCGGGAGATCAGTACGTTGAGTGATCGAGAATCAAACCTTTAACTAATCAGGAGATCATTGTAAGTGGTTAAGGAATAGTCTTCCACAAGTGGTTAAGGAGTGATCCTTTTACAACCAAACTATACCCTTTGATAACAAGAATGGATTGTGTGATTTAAGAGTGATCCTATCACATTGTGGATATAGCTGACACATTATGAGTGAACCACATAAAAATTGTTGTGTGTTCTTGGGTGCTTATGTTTGATTAATATCCATATGGCCACTCTCATATAAAAAAGAAAGATAAAAAATTGAATCATCGACTTTAACAAGTCACAGAGGTTAATACAAAGAGATTTGCAAAAAGCATGAGTCTCACACTGATTCATCCCTTCCCCCTCTCAATGTGAGACCTAAGAAGGTCCTCATCAGTGTCTATACTACGTTGGGTACAAGGTAGTCCTAAAATAAAATCCATGGAGAAATCTTCCTAAATATTGCTTGGAATAGGTAATGACATATATAGTTTTGTATTTTGTGATTGGCCTTTCACTATTTGACAAATATAGCATCGTTCAACAAATTTGCCAATATCTCTCTTTAACTGTGTCTAAAAAATATCACTTTTAAATAATAACAATTGTCTTATCACATCCAAGATGACCTGCAAAACCACCTCCATGTAAATCACGCATAATTTTCTCCCTTAATTAAGATCAAGGAATGTAAAGCTGATTTCTACGCATCAAATAACCATTAATAATATAGAAATCATCTGCTAGCTACTTCTGAATGCACTTTTCTTGAACAATATCAAAGTTTTCATCATGCTTTTACAATTTGCAAAAACATTTAAACCTTACTATCTTATTACTTAATGTCATTAGCAGTGCTGCTCTCCTGCTTAAAGCATCAACAATTTGATTTTGTTAATCAATTTTGTGTAATAACTTGAAAGGGAACTTTTGTAGGAAATTAAACTGCTGGGAATGCATGTCATTGCTAATTCACTTCTAGCTATGAAGATATTGAAGAGCCTAATGTTCAAAGTATAAGATGAACTCACGCTTTACTAAATAATGCTCCTAGTGCTTCAACACTCGTACGATTGCATAAAATTCCTTGCCATATATTGACCACTTTTGTCGAAACTCACTTAGTTTTTCACTAAAATATGTGATTGGCCTTTTCTTTTGAGAAAGAGCTACACCAACTCTCATCCCATTAACATCACTTTCAACTTTAAATAACTTTTCAAAGCTAGGGAGGGCTAGTACTAGAGCATCACATAACTTTTCCTTAATGAGAGCAAAGCACCATTCTTCTTTATCTCTCTACTAAAACTTATTTTTCTTAACACATTCAATGACAAGGGTCATGATGGTACTAAAATTGCGGATGAATATTTGATAAAAGGTTGCTAAGCCACAGAAACTTCGTATGTCACTTACTATTTTGGGGATAGCCAATCTCATCCACCAAGATACCCTTAGAACTGATTGTGTACCCCAAAAAGAGTAACTTGTTAGTTATGAACTTGCCCTTCAAATTTACATATAACTTATTTTCTTGCAACACCAATAATACCTCTCTTATGTGTAAAACATAATCATCCATTGATTATTTGTAAATAAAAATATCATCAAAATATACAATAAAGGGTTTTAATACCTAACTCATTAACCTCATAAAGTTGCTAAGGGCATTAGAGAGGCTAAATGGCATCATTAGTCACTTATAAAGATCGTGTCAAGTTTTGAATGTAATCTTCCACTCATATCTAAGCTTGAACCTAATTTAGTGATAACCACTTTCAAGATTGATTTTTGAAAACTCCTTGGACCCATCCAGTTAGTCTAACACATCATCCAGTTGCGGAATCGAAAACTTGTACCCCATAGTGATCTTGTTGATAGTCTAATTATCAACACATAGCTACCAACTGCCATCTTTCTTTGAAGTTAATAGGATGGGTATTGCATATGGGCTTAAGCTTTCCCTGATATAATCCCTTTTATAGTAACTCTTTTGCCTTATTCCTTAGGATTTCACTCTTTTTGGGACTCATTTGTTAATATGGCAAGTTAGGGAGACTAGCCCTAAAAACTAAATCAATCTAATATTAGATATGACATATTGGTGGCAACCCATTTGGTAACTCCTTTAGAATAATGTCACTGAATTCTTCTGATAATAGCTTGATTACTTCTGGGAGCCCTGTCTCTGGACCATTGGTTACTTCCTTTTACCATTAACACATGAAATTCCTTTTACTCTTTAATAGTCACTTCAATTTCTTGATTTAAATGGAAGACTGTTAAGAAAGTCCTGCCCTCCACTTAAGAAGTCTTAAGTCGAAATCCTCCTTTTATAGGTAGTAATGTATATTTCACTCTATTCTTCTTAAGTTTATAGACACTCTTTTAGTCTGAATGTTGAGCATCAACATTAAATTATTAGGGTTGTCAAAATAATAAGTGGCAGACATTTATGTCTATAACATCGCAATAGACCTCATTTGTGTACTGGCTAATTGAAAAAGGAACCTTACATTATATTGTTACTTAGAGTTCTCCAAATGTTTTGATTCACCCAATAGTGTATGGATTCGGGTGTTTTTCTACTAGTAATTGCAATTTCTTAACAATTTTATCTTAATAATATTTTCTTAGTTATCACTATCAATAATCAAATCATATAAGGTATTGTTAATTATACACTTGGTATGAAATAACTTGTTTCATTGATTGTTATCCTTTTGTTTAGGAGTTAACATCATCTTTCTCACCACATATACAAATTTGTCATCTTCGTAATCGCACTTCTTACCATTGGGGCAGCAGTAGACTTCCTTACCTTCATTTTCAGCTACCTTCTCGTGCTCTACTACATTCATTGTTTTTTGACATAAGCAATAATGGAACAATAATCTACCTCATTTCACTTAAAGCACTTACTTGGTGTAAGCTTCTTATAGGGATTAACATTATGAATTACACTTTTCTCAATAAGCGGTTGTTTGCCTGTAGTTTTGTCAGTTATCGCCCTTTTTAGTTGCTTCATGTCTTCTGCTTTTCCTTTTTTGCAACAAACTTGTTAGATTTAACATAAAACTTACAAGAGGATTGAAACTTATTTTTTTCTTGCAACATCATCTCAACTTTCAATGTCATATTCTTGATCTCATATATGTTTAGCAACATTTGAACTTTAATTTTATCTTGGATAGTTGGTTGTAATCCATTAAAGTATCTTAAGACTTACTAGCTTTCTAATTTCATCTCGTTATTGTGCTTAGACAATATGAAAAATTCTGGTGAGTATTCATGAATTGACAAGTTGCCTTGATTGCAATATTGATATTTCTAAAAAAGGATCTGTTCGTAATGTAGAGGAAGAAACACTCCTTTAAGAAGTTGGTTCATGTTATACTAGTCTTTAACTTGACCATTCTCTTATGTTCTCCTGAGGTCTTTTGTTCATTCCCACTAAGTAAAGGCACCTCCTTTTAGTCAACAAGCAACTAATCTAACCTTTTATTCCTCAAGAATCTCTATGTAATCAAAGAATCTTTCTACTTTGGCTAGTCAATCCATAAAATTTTCAATATTGAATTCACCATAAAAAAATAGGAATATCTACTTTTAGCTGAAATTCATTTGACATTCTAGGATGTCGAGGTCATTGTTGTTTATACCTAATATAGTTTGGATATTCGTCAAAATCACTATCTTTGTTATCAAAATTTGTTTTATAATCCTAATGCCTAGGTATATTTGTCTCTTCATCAGAATCCACCACAGTTAACACCTATGTTAATTGGTAGGGACTATTCAAGCGAGAGGTTAATTGCAAGCAAAATCTTTGGCTTGATTCCTTTAGTCTCTTCGATTCTTGTTGGCACCTTCTACCTAGATAGCTTCAAGTCAATTATTGATGACTTATAGTCCATGATATAATCAATCAAACCTCTGGCCAAGGTTTTGTAGTGTTGTCTCCTAGGCACGGATAGTTGTCTAGATGGCTGGTATCTCTTAATCTTCGTTAACAGGATGATTATTATTTCCTCCATCTCATGTAGGACCTGCTCTAATACCACTTGACACAGCATTTAGTGAAAATAAGACTAATACTTCAATTAAGCCTAAAAGAATAATATTTCTCAAAGAAAAAGATAGAGATAAGACAATGTTTTATTATGATGTAATTCACTGTAATGTTTTAGCCTTTTGAACTTATATATATTTATAGGTAAAACTAACTAATTAGTTGGAAAAATATTCTAATGTAAATGAGAAAATACTTTAATAACTACTTAGAACAATATATAATAAAATATAAAATAATTAAAAATAAAAAATAAAATTTCATAGAAGTCTAAATAGTGAAATTGTATCTCAAATAGTAAAATTATATTTAAGAGTCAAGCTTTCTGGAATTTTTCTTTAGGCTTTTTTTTTTTTTTTTTGGCTTTTGATGGTCCCTTTGGTCCATAAAGTTTCACTAGTTCTATGTCACAAAATGTGGTTTGCATTACTTTGTTTGCTGCCATATCTCTTTATAGCTTCACTAAACCTTATGAACCATGCTCCTCAAGACTATTTTACAGCATACAATGCCTTTCGTAACTTACACACCATATGAGTTCCTTTTGATACACAAAAACTTGGTGGAATATCCATATAAAATTCTTCTACTAAACTCCCATGGAGGAAAGCATTCTTAACATTAGACTAGTGTAATGCTAATCAAGATTTGCTACTAAAGACAAGAGGACCCGAACAGTGTTTAGTTTTGCCACTAAAGATAATATTTCTTGATAATTAACACCATACGTTTGTATATATCCCTTCATAACTAGTATATCCTTATATCTCTCTACTATGCCACTTATCTTATATTTAATTGAAAAAACTCATTTACATTCCACTATGTTTTTCTCTTTGGAGAGAGACTAGGTTCCATGTTTCGTAGTTCTCCCATTTTCTCTTTAATCGCCTTAGTTCACTTTGGATCCTTCAAGGCCTCATCTACAGTGGATGAAATATATTTAGAGGATAATTGGCTCGTAAACCTTTCAAGTGAGGTTAATAAATTTAAGGTGCTAACATGGTTAGCAATTAGGTATATGACCTTTTTATTCTTAACATTAGCAGAATATTGGTTTAATGGCACTTTATGATTACACCTAAAAGGCAATTTATACCTATTAGAATAATCATTAAAGTCATTAAGAAAAGAGTTTGTGTTTTGTACCTTAGGATTATTCTCCAAAGATTGGTTGTGCACTATAGACTTGGTATTGCTAGGGAAGGGTTGTTTAAGAGCTTTTAAATAAGTCGCTTCACTAATTCCTTCTTCTCTTGTCAAAGTAGTACCTTGTGGTGAAAGATGGTTTTGTTCACTTAGTTTTATTGAATCTATTTCTAGGTGAAAATCATCAAAACCATACTAGACCTTCCATCATTCCATCACACTGTTGAATCCCTCTATGGACATTTCTAAATTTTCAAAGAATTTTTTGTCTATATGAAAATAACATCCATAAAAATATATCATTACTTAATCCTTGGATCAAAGCATTGGTTCTGATGGGCTTTGTACCCTAGAAAAACATACTTAATTGCATTAAAATCTAATTTAGTCCACTGATTATTATGAATATGGAAATAAGCTACACAGTTGGAGATTATTGGTAAGAGTATTAGAATAGATGGAAGAGCCATATGTTGTGAGAGAGTTTGTATAAGCGTCTTGAAGTTTAGAACCTTTGATGGCATCTTGTTCAACACATAGACCACCATAATTCTTGCTTCAATCTAAAATTGTCCAAGCACATTTGCTGAAGTTAATAAACCTCTCATTGTTTCTAGGATATGCTTGTTTTCCCTCTTGGCAATATCATTCTGTTAGAGAGTTTGAGAACATGTTGTTTCATGAAACATACCATATAGCTTAAAGTACTTTTAAAACTTATTATTGATGTATTCTTCATTGTCATTTGATCTTAGAATTTTAATGTTACTAGAAAATTAGGTCTTGACCATAATGTGGAATAAAAAAAATATATTAAATAGTTCACTCTCATCCTTAATAATGTAAAGCCAAGTCATGCAAGTACAATCATCAACAAATGTCACAAACAATCAAATACCATATTGTACCACAATTGACGCTAGCCCCCACACATCTGAATAGATAAATGAAAATGGTTTTTGACATTGAGTAGCACTTAATGGAAAAGAAACACGATGACTCTTAGCTAATAAACAAGCTACACATATGAATTGTGATTCTTGGAGACCAAAAAATAAACATAGGAATAAGGTCTCTATGCATGGAAATGATAGGTGTCCTAATTAGCAATGCCACAACCAAACTTACTTTTCTCTGTTGTTTACTTAGTTCATTTTATATGCTTGCTTGGGTATAAGTTTATCAACATAATACAACCCTCCCTACTTAGTACCACAACTAATAATCTTCTTTGTGAGAATATCTTAGAACAAACAAAAGATGGAATGGATCAATACACAATAATTTAAATACTCAATTATTTGTCCCATGGACAACAGTTTATCTATAAGAGATGGAACTAAAAGTGTGTTTGAGAGGGGAAGAGAAGATAAGAGTTCCACTATCCTAACTCTAGTAACCAAGTACTTTACGCCATTAGCATTTGCAATGTGGGTTCTTTTTAGTTTGGCTAGTTTCACGAAATCCTGTCCATCAAGCATTATATTTTCCTTAGCTCCTAAATCAATAATCCAACCATGTTTACTTGGTTCTTCAGAGATTTTTGGGTCATGGGATGTTATGGCAAATATAACTACTTGATAAGAGAAATCACTTACCTTAACTCTTTTCTCTTAAGGTATAAGTGAAAGTTGTGGTTGTATTCCAATGTTAATTAACGAAGCTTGTCTTAGATTGACTCTAACCTCACTACCTTACTTTCTTGGATTTTAGTTCATGCCACCACTCTTAGTATCCATGGAGTTTAAAGTAATTCTTTTAAGTATGCTTTGGATTTCCACAATGGGTATATCCTCCTTCACTCTCTTGTATTTTCGGTTTTTAGGCACTAAACCTTTGACCATTTAGTGGCTCAAGGGATCATTGTTTCAATTTTCCTTTGGATATCATTACGGCTCCTGGAATAGAATCTTTGTCCCTTTTGGCTAACATCATGGCTTCCTGAAGATCTTCATGAGAAACAATAACATATGCCTACTCTATTGTGGGAAATGGTTGGAATTAAAGGACATTCCCTCTAATTTTATCAAGTTGATTATCTAACTGATCCAAAAAGGTTTAGAGTTTGTCTTCCTTAATGATATCATTATACTTTTTGATGTCCACTTCACATTTCACTGGATTTGGACATCAAAAATCAATTTCCCTCTATAAGCCTTGAAGGGTATTGAAATATTTTTCAATGGAGCCTCCTCTTTACTTCCCTTTCTCTTAAGATCATATACTTATGAAGTATCTGCACCATTAAAGAAGGACATGGCTATGACATCCCATACTACGTTTATTGTGGGAATCAAATATAATTACCAATTAATTTAGAATCTATAAAGTTGATCAACCATCCTTGTACTACTACATTTTTTTGTCCTTCATTTCATAAATATGGGATTCATTTCTTAGAGTTATGGAATATCCCCAATAAAATAGCCCAAATTGTCTTTGCCTAAGATGTATGTCTCGATAACGTAGGACTACAATCCATAGTTATTGCCATCTAGCTTAATGTCAATAGTCCCGCTCCAAATTCTTGACTCAAGGATGTTGAGTTTTGGTCCAACATATGGGTTATTCTTGAAGATGGGTTTCCAAGGATAAAACTCTCCCATTGAGATATCTTTACCATGACAACAGATTTTGCCATCCTTCCCTTTCTTTTACTTTTTAACATAGTTTTAGATCTTTACTTTGATACCATAATGAATGAATAAATTACGTGGGTTTTTCCTTATTAAGAAGCTATCTCCTTTTGGTATTAAAGAACCTCACATATAAACTAGATGCACAAAGTTAGACATAAGGAATTAACATATAATCTCCTAATTAACAATAATCCTGCAAATCTCTCTAGATATATCTCATGCCAACAAATAGTTCCTTGTCATTGATTTGCACAAAAAGGAATTTGTGCTGTACAGAGTGAAAATGAAAAAAAAAAATGAAATATGAATTTCACAAACCCAACAAACATCGTCATGGTGACTACACTGCCTGTCATTATTAGATATACAAAGAAATCCATTGGGACAAAACACAATTTTTTTCATCTATACCATCCGAACTTATAGTAGTTTTTTGGTGATCACAAAAGGTTTTTTTGAAAAAAAAAATAATAAGGTTTGTCATCTCATGCAACATTTGGCATGACAAAGTTAAACTAAATCAGGTGGATGTAACAAGTGGCCAATATGACCATGTGTGAGACCCAACTCCTATTGAAGCAGTGTACTTTGAGTATCTTAAATAATGGTATGGTTGGAGAAGACCCGATGTTACAATCAACTCAAATGGTCGGGAAGGATATAATTGGTGGTACCACAATCAAGCTAACCTTTATTTATAAAATATCTCATATATTATGTTTTCCTCATTAAAATGTTATAGTTTGTCCTTTTCTTATTGGATTTCAAACTCTTGATGTTTCAATTTTCTTTCCAATAGTTGCTCTAAATGATGTCTGTAGTAGATGGATCAAGTCAAGGGTGAGATATGAGTGTTTACCCAAAGCAATGTTGAATTTTGAGGCATCTCTTATCGTAATGGTCATTTCTATGTTTCACATTGATACAAATTGTTAACATTATAATTTCAACAATTACAAATGCTTTGTAAATGGTTTAGATATGCTTAGGTTATTTGCCTATACCTAGTAGTCTGTCAAACAAAACTAATAGATCTTTTGTTGACATGCAAAAATGTACATTATGTACATAAACTGTTGATCCATAATACTTGTCTTTATGTTTTATATTAATCCAAAAGTTGTGTTGTTATAATCAAATTTATCTTCTCCATTTAATTGATATGAGCATCTAGCCATAATTTAAAAGATGTCTAGTGCACATAAGAGTGCCATAGTCACCAAACAATTGCTCAATTGCTTAATCAAATGAACAAAGACATTAACCCATAGCTTGTCCTAATTTACCTATGATCTGTGGTTGGCAATTACCACTCACAATTTTTTAGTTTTCATTGACGAGAAGTAATTAGAGGCAAGCACCAATGCTGTAAAAGTAACTAAATAACAAATCTCTTAAGCTTATCAAGCATATTATTTCTACCTTCTTCACAGAAGACATTTACATTTTATTTGTTCGTAAGAGGGGAATGTGAAAAAGAAAAAAAATGGTGTCATCCCACCACACTGTAGGATTTACTAAAATATTTATTGTTCATTCTATTTATAATGCTGAAGATTTGCATCTCCAAAGTGCATTCCTAATAGATTGAGCAATTTTTAGACTACGTCAATGTTGCAACTCTTTAAAATTCTTCTAGAACCATATGTTGTTGCTCCCTTTCCTTTTCTTGTATGAGTTTATTTGACACTTTCAAAAGGGAATCAAATTAGAATTTGCTCTTGTTTGTTTTGTTTTGTTGTCTTTTTTTTTTTTTGACAAGTCAAAACAACTGTATAACTATGTAACAATCCCACCTGGTAAATGCCTCCTCTACTTTCTAGTTATGTTCTAGTTGAGACTAAGCAAAATAAAGCTTGTCAAAGGCAACAATTCTAGCTGTTAGTTCTTGGACCATCATGCCTCCTCCATAGTTGACTGCCTACATTTCAAGGTGAGGACAATAGTTGTCTTCAAAGGACATTCACCAATGCATCATTTACATGGGCAAGAGTTCCTCTCCTTAACTGGATGGAGGATGCTGGATGACAAAATTTGGCCTCATTACAGTGGGAGTCCCGACAATAGGCTTGCCATGCTGCCTTTTGACTTAAATGCTCTCAATCCTCCCTTATAACTACCTCTTGTGCTAAAACAAACAATTTTGTTAATGACAAAATCATGACATTTATTTGCTTGCTTGGTGCAAGGCCAGCCATTTTATCATCTCCATTCTATCAGGTTCAATATAACTTAAGGTAACCTACATGTGAACATAGTCATGAATCCAATTTATCCATTTAAAAATGATAATGTCAAAGCATTAAAAAATTAAAGAAATGAGAATAATATTCTCCTTATCGAGTCCTAGTCACTAAAAATGCCAAATCGCAAGTATCACATTATATGTAAATTGCAATCATGACTACAATCGTTGCAATAAACTAAGTGAATAACAGGTTCGCAAAACAAGGTAGGTAACAATAAAGTAACTTAAATATGGTACACACATATTGTTTTGTTACAAGACATTCAAAGTTGAAGTCTCAAATTCAATAAAATTTGGAACCACCATTTGCAATGACTCATGAGAATCTGGTTTAGCACATAATACTTGTAATCCCTAAATTTGAAAAGAGCAAAAAATGACACTCATAATAGTAGTTTTTTGAAAAATATGTCATGACATAATAAACCATTCAATTATTATCAACTTCCATAGCATCTGCTTCTCTTCTTGGCTTTGACTTTCCATGTGGGTTGTCTAATATTAATGCTTGAGGTTCTTTTACTTTCACCAAACACAAGTACCGATGCATTGAGTCCTTATTTATTGGAATAAAAATCTGGTCATAACAATAGCACATATCATGAAATTGGATGTAAAATCAAAGGAAACTAGGAAAGTAGTCAAAAAATGAGCAAAAGGTTACCTGCTCAACTGTTAATATGCTTCCCATGTATAAAATTTCTCCTTATTTAAATTGCTTTATGTAAACATGCCCCCCTCAAATCTGTCTTGTGACTAGTACCATTTTCTACACAAAAGATATGTGTTCCTTGAAACATTGTTAAGGCAATGTATACATTTTCCATAAATGTAATTGAATCTGTTACTGTAAAATGTGTGGGCAAGTAACAATTCTTCTGTTCATTGTTAAAGCAAGGTTCAGCGGCTCCTTCTTTTTTTTTTTTTTTTTTTTTTGTTTTTGGGGAATCTGCAGATGCCTTTGCTACATTCTAGAAATATTAGCCAATATTACCTCCATCTCCAGCTTTGCCTCGGCCTTTAACTCATCTTTGAATATAGTCATCCGAGACATTAACTCATCCTTCAATGTGGTCAACCGAGGCTTTAACTCAATAAGATAATAGATTAGAATGATTCTTTTAGTTATTATGCAAATGACTTTTCTTTTGACTTACAGATACACCATATGACGATGACACATCCTCGACCCTATGAAGAATGACATCCTGTTTTCCAAATATACATAGGGATAATTAGGGAGGCATAGACAAAAAGGAACTGAGAGCCTCAAAATAGAAAGACCACATAAAAGGCTTGTTACCATTAACTTCAATAACTCGTTTGAATGAATTTACAAATGCATACAAAAGGCAATTAATCTATTTTTTATACGAATTCAAATTTCTTTCAATTTAACACATTATTATTAAATTTTTAGATTAAAGCAATGCTAATTTTTTTTTAAAGTGATCCCTTTTAGTACAAATAAAAAATATAATAAAATAATAAAATTATGTTATACAATTTAATAAAAACTTATTTTAAAAATAATGCTGCCCCTAAAGGAAATTAACATTTTTTTTTTCTTTTGAATTACAACACCATTGTACTATCCACAAAAGCAATTTTGTTCTTCTTGTTTCATTAAAAATATCACACAGCTGAACTAAGTACAAAAGATAATACCCTTCTATCATCCAACTCTTTGTATAATATTGAATAAATTTCCCAAAGTAGTGTTAACGGTGTGATTATTCCAATCAATGACATGTCGAACATTGCACAAATGAAGGGAAATTTTCCACGACCCCACAGCCAAGTGCTCCAAGTCCAGTAACTAAGATAGGTTCAAAGTTTGGGTGAAAAGAAAAAGTGATAGTTAATGCAGGAAAAACCTCATTTACATAAGAAAAAAATCAATTTCAAACATTTTTCTATGGCCTGAAGCACTTAATTTACATTACTTGCATTACCTCTAACAACATGACACATGCAGTTACGCGTCATGTCTAATGAACGACATGTTGCTCATCTTGATATTTTCCAATTCCTTCAACTAAACTTTCTAGGCTGTATTTAGCCCAATTCAAATTCTTGCACGATGGTAGCTCCTTCAACAAGCCCACCAACTTTGGGTTGACATAGTAAAATGAATTGTTTGGATGAATCATGGTGCTTTACCACATAAAGCAAGAACTTGGCTTTGAACTCATCATTTGGGGGCAGATTTTTCATATCATCTACAAGCTTGGAAACTTCAATCCTTGATTTTTTCAAATTAAATTGCTTCTTAACATCCTCATCCATCCTTTAGAAAATTTCGATCTCAACTCCATTTGATGAGTGTACCATCGTCCATTCGACCTCAGCCGAGGATAAAACTAACTTACCCTCATGCACATTCAGACATGAAGTAGTGCAATCAAAATTTAAAACTAGGAATTCAATCAATTTAAGGTCCATCCTGATTACTTGGAGCCTCAGCATGTCACCAAAACCAAGTGACTAGACTACCATCATCTTAGAATCATCGAACGGCTTCACAGTGTTAATGATTTGCAAAATTACACACCGTGTTGGAAGATATTTATGTAACATTGAATAAAAACACAACACTTGGTCTAAACAAATTGTAAGCAAAACAATGAACGTTTTCATTTTACACTTTGTCCATAACAAATGCTATGCGCATGTCTTTGACAGTAAGGAACAAATTTCTATTTTAGCGTACAGAGGAGTTGAAGAAATGGGTACCCCAAGTTTTATCAGGCACATCTAAGTATAAAAGTGAAAAACTTCATGTATATAGAAAAATCTTTATATTTAAAAACCTTAAAATGAAATAAACTTTAAATTTAGTTCATGAAACTAATTAAATATACTTTTTTAATTAAATATATAAATTTAGATAATAGTCAAAGTATTTCAATATGTTGATTTTTTTGAATTATTTGTTCTTCTAAATTCATTATAAACTTGAAATTTAACAGCTATTTTAACCTATATTCCTTTAAAGTTAGATATTAAGCATTTAACAAATAAGCTTGTTTATAATTTTTTGATTAAACCATCACTATACCTTACTATCAAAGGTCTCTTCCATACGCCCTCTCTTCCTGTGTGCACTTGATCTAGCTTCACGTTGTCCCATATCAGTAGCTTGTTGCTCACTAAATCCAGCAAACATCCTTCATCTCCTCATGTTCACTCATTGTTGTGATACAATGAGGTTCAAACGACCAAACTCCAAGCCATTGTCGAATGACTTTTAGCTTCTAATTTTACAACATATCATGTTAACTAGCATCCTTGATTCTGTTGTCGCTGACGGGAGCACCCCCTTTACCTGACTTAATGATTTTTGTGCACAATATGTGTGCATATGCATAAGAAAGACTGTCGTAAACAATTTAAGTATTTGTACTTATCTTAATAATCCCATTTAAAGGTGGCTGCCAATGTAGCAGAGATGAGGTTGCAGAGGTTACGTTTGAAATTGATAGCTCCCCTTGTAGATCAACTGCCGTAAACGCCGCAAATTACAAAAAATTACGTACAATTGCCCTTGGCCTAGAGGGAAATAATGTGGATCTGATGCCAAAAATGTCCACAGACCCTTTCTTCAAGCACAGATACTCGAACTTGTCAATTGTTAAATGAGATACGCCGAGTTTTCTCGCCAGCTTCTCACAGGTTTGAGTTCGAGACATAGACACTTCCAGCTCCAGCTACTGTGGATAGAATTGTTGAATCACATACTATTGTGTTTGCATAATTCACAACAAGACACTGCATGTATGCCTTTTGTTTGATTGTAAATAAGTTAAATTGTCATTTCCAAATTAAAGTAGAGTATGGCTCTAACCCTCATTTTTTCAAATTTTACTACACATTCTTTTACATTTCAAATCCATTTACAATTAATAAACGTGATAACGTGGTTGCATCTGAATCACAAAGGTTGTTCATTTCCTTTCAACAGCAAAGTGAATTCAAGCAAGCTTAAAAGAACTTCCTTTAGTCTCTCCTTAACCTCTGGATCAATCAAATTACCATCTCTAT